>JAVLUX010000020.1:35805000-36005000 GCA_032164185.1 Moxostoma hubbsi | reverse complement strand
GTCTCCTCCCAGGCCTCCTGACCCTGTCCCTCCTGAGCCATTCCCTGTCCTGCGGCCACCTCCCAGGCCACCTGAACCTTTCCCTGTCCTGAGGCCGCCTCCCTGGCCTCCTGACCCGTCCTCTGTCCCGAGGTCACCTCCCAGGCCTCCTGACCCTGTCCCTCCTGAACCATTCCCTGTCCTGTGGCCACCTCGCAGGCCTCCTGACCCTGTCCCTCCTGAGCCATTCCCTGTCCTGCGGCCACCTCCCAGGCCTCCTGAGCCTTTCCCTGTCCTGAGGCCGCCTCCCAGGCCTCCTGACCCATCCTCTGTCCCGTGGCCGCCTCTCAGGCCTCCTGAGCCTTTCCCTGCCCTGAAGCCGCTCCCCAGGCCCCCTGAACCAGTCCTGAGGCCACCTGCTAGGCTCCCTGAACCTGTCCCTGTCCTGTGGCCTCCGCCTCGGCCTTCTGACCCACTACCCGTCCGGTGTCCGCCTCCCTGACCTCCTGACCCAGCCCCCACCTCTCGGTCATCCCCTTGGTCTCCCTGGTCCCCGTGGTCTGCCTGTTTGCCCCTTGTGCCCCCCTTGGACTGCCTGTTTGCCCCTTGTGCCCCCATTGTACTGTCCGTTTGCCCCTTGTGCCCCTTGGACTGTCTGTTTGCCCCTTGTGCCCTCCTTGGTCTGTCTGCCCACCCCGAGCTCCCCCTTCACTCCTGGGACGATTTGTTTTTTGTTTCTTTTTGTTGTTTAGGAGCGTCTGGAATCCGCCCCTTTGAGGGGGGGTTCTGTTACGATTCTCTGTTGTCTGCCTTGTGTTTTTTTCCCTTACCATCTCCAAAACTACACTTCCCATAATTCCCACCATGTCTATGTGTCTGATTTTCATTGGTTCATTGTTTAATTACCTTGTTATCAGTTCTAGTTTGTCGTTGGTTTTAGTTTATTGTCTTGTTATCTTGTTTTGAGTTTTGGTTTTCCATTGGCTTACGTTTCCCCTTGTTTTTGTATTTAAGTCCTCATGTTTACCTTGTCCCTGGTCGGTTATTTTTTGGTAAATGTTTCATGTGATGCCTGCCCTAGACCGTGTTCCTGCCGGTGCCCTTCGTGGAAGTTTCCCGTGTTTATATCTTTTGTTTTCCCATCGTGGATGTTTTGTTTGTTCCTGTGTTCACCGTTCGCTTGACTTTGTTTAACTTTCAATAAAACTGCAAGTAGATCCTCACTCCTCGTCTGCCCCCTTCGTTACAGGCTTAATGGTTGAAGATCATTTTAGCACTGTGGTGGTATCATATTACAGTAATAGTATCAGGTGGTAAGACCATGGTACTTTGATGTATAAATTGGTACTGAATAATTACCACATTTATATACCATGATATTGCTACACCAGTGTACTTTAAAGAAAACTGTATTGCATGAGATTGCATCAGATATTATAATCTTGACTGAATGCTTCCATGCCGTACCTTTGACATAGTTGTTCTTATTGTATTTTTCACCTTTACAGACATCTTGCATCATATCATTAAAGAAGAAAAGATTACTGAGTAGAATTGTCTGCTCTCATTTGCCGTGAGGCATTTTAGTTTCATGGAAAAGCAACTTAAAGGAATAGTTCAGCCAAGATGTATTGGAGTTTCTTTCTTCATCAAAACAGAATTTAAGATTTTTAGGATTTCATTTCAGGCCTCCTCCTTTAAACAATGCAAGTGAATGTACTCCATTTTATTGACGGTCCAAAATGCATATTTAGGGTGCATCAAAATAATCCACACGACTCCAGTCGACAAATAAAGTTCTTCTGAAACCAAAAGATTGATTCTTTTTTAAACCAATACTTAAATATTTTTAACTACAAATGTTCGCAAACAGGAATATATATATATATATATATATATATACACTACCGTTCAAAAGTTTGGGGTCACATTGAAATGTCCTTATTTTTGAAGGAAAAGCACTGTACTTTTCAATGAAGACAACTTTAAACTAGTCTTAACTTTGAAGAAATACACTCTATACATTGCTAATGTGGTAAATGACTATTCTAGCTGCAAATGTCTGGTTTTTGGTGCAATATGTACATAGGTGTATAGAGGCCCATTTCCAGCAACTATCACTCCAGTGTTCTAATGGTACAATGTGTTTGCTCATTGGCTCAGAAGGCTAATTGATGATTAGAAAACCCTTGTGCAATCATGTTCACACATCTGAAAACAGTTTAGGTCGTTACAGAAGCTACAAAACTGACCTTCCTTTGAGCAGATTGAGTTTCTGGAGCATCACATTTGTGGGGTCAATTAAACGCTCAAAATGGCCAGAAAAAGAGAACTTTCATCTGAAACTCGACAGTCTATTCTTGTCCTTAGAAATGAAGGCTATTCCATGCGAGACATTGCTAAGAAATTGAAGATTTCCTACAACGGTGTGTACTACTCCCTTCAGAGGACAGCACAAACAGGCTCTAACCAGAGTAGAAAAAGAAGTGGGAGGCCGCGTTGCACAACTGAGCAAGAAGATAAGTACATTAGAGTCTCTAGTTTGAGAAACAGACGCCTCACAGGTCCCCAACTGGCATCTTCATTAAATAGTACCCGCAAAACACCAGTGTCAACATGTACAGTGAAGAGGCGGCTGCGGGATTCTGGGCTTCAGGGCAGAGTGGCAAAGAAAAAGCCATATCTGAGACTGGCCAATAAAAGAAAAAGATTAAGATGGGCAAAAGAACACAGACATTGGACAGAGGAAGACTGGAAAAAAGTGTTGTGGACAGATGAATCCAAGTTTGAGGTGTTTGGATCACAAAGAAGAACGTTTGTGAGACGCAGAACAAATGAAAAGATGCTGGAAGAATGCCTGACGCCATCTGTTAAGCATGGTGGAGGTAATATAATGGTCTGGGGTTGCTTTGGTGCTGGTAAGGTGGGAGATTTGTACAGGGTAAAAGGGATTCTGAATAAGGAAGGCTATCACTCCATTTTGCAACGCCATGCCATACCCAGTGGACAGCGCTTGATTGGAGCCAATTTCATCCTACAACAGGACAATGACCCTAAACACACCTCCAAATTGTGCAAGAACTATTTAGAGCAGAAGCAGGCAGCTGGTATTCTATCGGTAATGGAGTGGCCAGTGCAGTCACCAGATCTGAACCCCATTGAGCTGTTGTGGGAGCAGCTTGACCGTATGGTACGCAAGAAGTGCCCATCCAACCAATCCAACTTGTGGGAGCTGCTTCTGGAAGCGTGGGGTGCAATTTCTCCAGATTACCTCAACAAATTAACAGCTAGAATGCCAAAGGTCTGCAATGCTGTAATTGCTGCAAATGGAGGATTCTTTGACGAAAGCAAAGTTTGATGTAAAAAAAATCTTATTTCAAATACAAATCATTATTTCTAACCTTGTCAATGTCTTGACTCTATTTTCTATTCATTTCACAACGTATGGTGGTGAATAAGTGTGACTTTTCAGGAAAACACAAAATTGTTTGGGTGACCCCAAACTTTTGAACGGTAGTGTATATATATATATATATATATATATTCATAAAAATAAAAAAAGCACCCCAGAAAAAGGGCACTTGCTCTCAAGGAAGAAAAAAGGCAAGTGCTCAAACCCCCTTTGATGTCAATATGTGTGATAAACCAGACTGAGAGGCAGATGCAGGACCCATATGCAGATTTAATAGAGTAGTCAAACAGGCAAGGGTTGAAAATCCAGAAAGCTGTATAGAAAGGCAGACAAATAATGAACAGGTGTGAGAGAAAATGGCAGGAGGCAATACATGATGGGAGTTGTAGTCCAGAGAGGGATTAGTATTCAGGGGATGAGGATCGTGTAAACCGGATGGGAGAAGAGACAGCAGCAGATGTGACAATGTGCACGTGCCTGTTAAAAAGTATATACGTTTTGTTTTTTTTCTAAAAATAATCAATCTTTTGGTTTCAGAAGAACTTTATTTGTCGACTGGAGTCGTGTGGATTTTTTGATGCACCCAAATATGTATTTTGGACCGTCAAAAACATTCACTTGCATTGTTTAAAGGAGGAGGCCTGAAACAAAATCCTAAAAATCTTAAATTCTGTTTTGATGAAGAAAGAAACTCCAATACATGGCCTGAGAGTAAATTATCCGCAAATTGTAAAGTAGTCAATTAGAAATTTACTAAAGTCGCCCAGACGTTTGTAGAATGTTTTTTCCTCTGCAGTGAAACAGTACTTGAAATGTTTTTGAACTCTGCACTATTCCCTCTGAGCAGTGGGAGGGAAACAGGAAAAGGGAGTGGTTTCCTGCTTCCACTGTGTTCCCTCCCTCTACCTCTTTGGATTCATAAAGAAAACAGACTGTGTGCTGCCAAAGTGTTTGTCTCAGAATTGAGCTGTCACCATGTGGACAACTCTGACAAATTTAGACCTGAACTCCGTGGGCCTGGCTCTGTCTCTGGGCTTGATCTTTCTGGTTCTGTCTGAGATAATCAGGATTATTTCCTCTAAAGCCAAAACTCCACCTGGTCCAACACCTCTACCTTTTGTGGGAACAATACCATATTCCGTGATGAACCCAATGGAATTCATTAGATCGGTGAGTCTCTGATCATACTATGGGTACAGGGCTTGATCTTTGGTCTGTTTTCATGTGCAACTTTGTGGAAAAATGTGCACTTTGAACTTTGAAGTATAAACACTGTTACACCAGGGTGAAAATATTTTGTAGATTGATGCTTACTTATTTTAGTTGCTTTGAAGTATTGTAAACCCTTTTCTGAGCAGCTGTCACAGTATGGAGAGATGACTACTGTGTATTTTGGGAGGAAGCCAACGATAGTCCTGAATACAATCCAGATCACCAAGGAAGCCCTGGTCCAAAATGGTTCATCTTTTTCTGGAAGGCCATGTGTGCCAGTTCTAGACTGGGTAACGGATGGATATGGTCAGTAACAGATGTTTTTTAACAAATCCAAATTTAGGTAATATTACTTGAATATACAGCCCAAGAAGGTGCATTTTTCACCTGTTGTTGTTGTGGTTTTTTCAGCACTACAAGGCAAACAATGTCATGTTAATAACTCTAAGGTTCAAACTTGTAGTCTTCTGATCTTTCATATCCATGTATCAGCAGCGGGTCATGCATTTAAAGTCTTGGCCTTCAGTGTGATTCAAACCATTAAGAAAACACAGTTTCACGATGAGTAAGACACCTTATGCCTTTGGGTATCATACATTATATCTCAGCTGACATTTTAAAAACACGTCCAAGCACGAAAGCCAGAACTTGAAATGACACTTAATGCAACATGACTGTTTTGTGAAATGAATGTCTCCCGAACAGACATTAAAAAATCATAATTTCTCATATGAATCTGCCAAGGAGGTCTATAATACCTGGAAAAATCTATCTAATAATATTTGCGATTTAAATGTTGCTTACAATACATTTCGTTTCGTCAGGGTACACGGTTATGCTGCGTCCATTCAAGTTGGATGTGGGATATTCCTACTTGATATCTCCGACCATAAATGTATTCCATTCCCCGATATTCGGAACTGTAATGCTCCCGTTAGCTTAGCAGGGGTTTGCATCTCATTAGAGATGTGTCCTAGCAACCCAACTGATAAACAATGCTGCAGCGCTACAATTACACTATGTAACACAATTTCTGTTCCTGGGTAGTAAGTGTTATTTCCTAATTTCTTATTCCTCAAGTATAGAAAATGGCTATTATTCCCCACAAACTTTGCTTTTGTGATCAGGACAGTGATATTTGGAAATGTACCTATTTCCAATGAGAAAACAAGTGGTTTTGTGTCTTTTTGTTCACATAAAGTCAGAAAAAAAACAACATATGTTGTTGAGTAGTTTTTTAGATTTACGATTATACTGTAAATAGCTTCTTAATCAGCCCCCAGATGTACTCCTCGTACTTCAAGGCGTCCAGCAAGGTCTTGATGCTGTTGTACTCCTCTTTGAGGTGCACCGAATGAGCCAGTGGAAGAGACGGTACATGTTACCATTATGGAGCAGCGCAGCTTTGAGTCTCCTGGATGAGCTGTCAATGAAGAGGCGCCGCTCATTCTGGTTACAGGCGATTCTGATTGCCTTGAACAGACTGGTCACATTGTGACAGAAGTACAGCCCATTTTGACGGGTGAAGCTAGATGTCAAAAGCTCAGCATTGGACTTGGTGAGACCAAGATCTCTAATCAAGTCGTTGAGGTATTTTGGTTGGGGAAGTATGGGTTTCTCTCCTCAGCTCCACCAGCTATACCTGTCATCTGGATCTACAACGTCTTCCTCACTCTCTGACTTGCTGCTCTCTTCTAAAGACGGCTTCTCTCTCAGGAGGAGTGGGTACGGGGAGATCATGGCAGTGTGGCATGGCAGGATGGATGAAGGAAGGTCTGGATATGTGATAGCAGGTGCATTCTTGCCAGTCCGACATTTGGAAGGGTCCACCAAGCAGAAGTAGTAGTTACTTGAGTGGTCAATATATTCCCGCAAAATTCTTGGGATAGCAAACTTCATGGCTCTCTTTTCCCCTCTCAACCATCCTACAAAAATAATTTATTTCACCTATGACGAATTTTTCATTTATGATATATTTTTTCAATAACATTGAAAATGGTAAAACATTTAAAAATTGAAGACTTTTGCAATTTAACAAATTAACACATTGTATAACACAAAATTCCGAGCAACAATTGTCGATCTTACCTTGCAGAGTTTTTCTGCAGTGCTTGCAGGTTAAATGAGATGCCCAGGGTTTGTCTTGATTCCAGACAGGCATGCTGAGAATATGCCTTGTTGACCTCACACATCTTAGCAGATGCTTCCACGAAGTACTTTTTCACTCTTGTCTTGATAAATTGGCCGCAGACATGGCAAAATGCATCTGCCGGATGCTTGCAGCCCCTTGATGCCATCTCAGAAAAATGCAAAATGCAAAATGTATCCACTTAGGCAGCTGGAACTAAACTGAACTGGTGGGCTTAAGGCCCCTGTGTTTATACTACTATTTATATTACTGGAAAGTTCTAGATTTTACTCCTACTCGGCACTAAATCTTTCTGGAATATTCTGGAAAATGGGTAAATTTCAAAATATCACTGTCCTGGTCAAAAAAGCAAAGTTTGTGGGGAATAATAGCCATTTTCTATACTTTTGAGGCATAAGCAATTAGGAAATAAAACGTACTACCTAGGAATAAAAAAAATTAATAAATTATATATACATTTGTTACACGGTGGGATCAAAAGAGATTTTAATGTTTTATACACCTGTTTCTGCAGGCTAAACAAGCTTTAATAGCATGTACTATTACGAACTAGTAACTTGATAAAGTGAATGTTTATCACTTACTTTGTATATCTCCCCAATTGTCCACATGTTTGTGTGACATCAGCATATGCATCTCGGCAAAATCAGAGTTGAGAATTTCTACATGAGCCTACAAGTTGTAATTCTGACTTCAATATGCGTTGCACTTTTCCTAGAAGGAATTTGTCAAATAAGACTTTCCGAGTTAAATGGAGCGCAGCACTACTTTTCCAAACATGATCCAACACTGAATGCTCAAGCCTAATTTAAAACTTCTGATGTTGCTATAACAATGCAAAAAGCACTTGCCAATTTACTTGAAGTGAAAATCTGTCCTCCTTTCTTGTTTAATTTTAAGCAATCACACGATCATGCAGAACATCTGGTGTTTGTAAATCCATAAGGATCTCTTTCTCAACAGCGATAGCAGCAGTGCCTAACAGTGACTGACAGCCGGCTGTTAGTAAGATCTCGCGCTCTTCGAATTACATCACTTAATGCATGATTGCGTCACTCAAGGCCAGCTAGAAGGCCTCGACCGGGACATACCCTAAAGATCACACCCACCAAGAACAAATAAATCAATCTGATTGACTGATGAATCTGACTTTAGTTGCTCATTCATTTGCACTGTTGAGGGATTCTGAAGAAATTCCGAAGGTCTGAGGGGGCGGAGCTCAAACTCACGTGCTGCTTTCGGCTTCGTGCATGTGATTTGCGAAACAGTTGTCATGCTTCGCTTGTAAGCATCAAGGAATAAATTCTGACTGGATAAACTTTTTGTTTTTCTCTATTTGTTTGTGGATTAATTAAGAGTGGAACGCAAATCAAAATACATTGGCAAAAAAGTGATTGAGAATGAAAGGATGACAAATATTTATTTATTTTGCATGTTAGGCCAGCAGAGAAGGCTTTGCTAGCAGTGAAACTTCACCACTGCCATGTATACATACAAGTGTATTTTAAATATTAATATAACTAACAGAATTTCTATCATTTCTATATTCTCTCTTTTACAGGTATCGTACTGGCCAAATTTGGTCACTCTTGGAGGCAACAGAGACGGTTTGCTTTGCACACGCTCAGGAACTTTGGCTTGGGGAAGAAGTCGATGGAAGAACGCGTGTCAGAGGAAGGACGTTACCTGGTTGCTGAAATGCTCAAAGTGGAAGGTTTGTCAAATTCATTGATGCATTAAGACTGACTGCTCTGACAAATTCTAACAATGGAAACGTTTCAAACAATCTGTTTTAAACGTCTGTTTCAAGACTTTCAACATTTCAAACAGCTAAGTTGGCCGTTGGATTTAGGCCACATCCACACAATAAATGTAATTTAAAAAAAACATTGTTTTTGCTATATTTGCACCTCCCATCCACACTGAAACAGAATTCCCCTTCACCGAGACTTTTTGAAAATGCTGTCTAGCATCACAAGCTTTGTGAAACCATTATGTTAGGAAACTATAAATTGAGTTTTCAAATGAAAACGTATTAGTGTGGATGTAGCTTTCATTTTCAGACTGCCCCAACAACAGGGTTAAAGGTGCTGTAAAGTAAATACTGTATATTTGTTTTGATGGACTGGCACACAGAAAATTACCTGAAAGATGTCACTCTTTGACAGCGATAGTCTCTGTAAATTGCAAACAAAAAAGTGAAAGCATGTCATGGTCAGATTCTTTGTTCAGTCAATCAGAACACTTTATTCCTATGAATCATTTTGTACAGTACGTTCATACATGGGCAGCTGAAAGCTGAGAGTGTGATAATTTAAGCAAATCATTGAAAATATTCTACTTTATAAGCAGTTACAAGTTGTTAGTATGTCTTGTTTGAAAGTTATTGTGCTACAACTGCTTTTTTACAAATGTGACAACACTGAGATAATGTGCTGATGCTCTGCTTTATGTCTGATTGCAACGGTCTAAACAGTATAACGGTATCTTTGGAGGGAGGGGTTTTGGAAAGAAGGCAGTGACTAATTCAGTGGTTAAATCTGGCAGAAAAGGCTAGCATTACATCCAGCACCTTTAACATACTAACCAATAAAAACCCAACAACTGATTTTGTTGGGAAGTGTAAATTACACACAGGAACGTCTGCAAAATTGCAAGTCAAAATTTGAACTGTAGGTGGCACTACAGGGTTTGAGAAACATACTCCAAAATTTGCATCAGGAATGTTCAGACCTTCTCCAATCAGTGTGCCAAACAACTTTTTACCATACGGTTGTAACATAGACTCAAAGGTAGTGTTAAACACGGAGGTGGTGTTTATTCAGTTGAGTGACTCAGAGATAAGGATGCAGTCAGTGGGGCAATGACTTTGGGACCAGGAACATCTGCGATGGAGAGCAGTGCTTGGGTTATCGCCCCTGGAGTGAATGAGTGCAGAGCTTGGATGAGCGTGGAGATTGAGCTGACGTCACTGGAGTGAATGAGCGTGGCGCTAGTGAATGAGCGCAGAGCTTGGACGAGCGTGGAGATTGGGCTGACGTCACTGGAGTGAATGAGCGTGGCGCTAGTGAATGAGCGCAGAGCTTGGACGAGCGTGGAGATTGAGCTGACGTCACTGGAGTGAATGAGCGTTGTGCTAGTGAATGAGCGCAGAGCTTGGACGAGCGTGGAGATTGGGCTGACGTCACTGGAGTGAATGAGCGTGGAGCTAGTGAATGAGCGCAGAGCTTGGACGAGCGTGGAGATTGAGCTGACGTCACTGGAGTGAATGAGTGTGGAGCTAGTGAATGAGCGCAGAGCTTGGACGAGCGTGGAGATTGGGCTGACGTCACTGGAGTGAATGAGCGTGGAGTTAGTGAATGAGCGCAGAGCTTGGACGAGCGTGGAGATTGGGCTGACGTCACTGGAGTGAATGAGCGTGGAGTTAGTGAATGAGTGCAGAGCTTAGACGAGCGTGGAGATTGGGCTGACGTCACTGGAGTGAATGAGCGTGGAGTTAGTGAATGAGCGCAGAGCTTGGACGAGCGTGGAGATTGGGCTGACGTCACTGGAGTAAATGAGCGTGGAGCTAGTGAATGAGCGCAGAGCTTGGACGAGCGTGGAGATTGAGCTGACGTCACTGGAGTGAATGAGCGTGGAGCTAGTGAATGAGCGCAGAGCTTGGACGAGCGTGGAGATTGAGCTGACGTCACTGGAGTGAATGAGCGTGGAGCTAGTGAATGAGCGCAGAGCTTGGACGAGCGTGGAGATTGAGCTGACGTCACTGGAGTGAATGAGCGTGGAGCTAGTGAATGAGCGCAGAGCTTGGACGAGCGTGGAGCTTGGGCTGACGTTACTGGAGTGAATGAGCGTGGAGCTAGTGAATGAGCGCAGAGCTTGGACGAGCGTGGAGCTTGGGCTGACGTTACTGGAGTGAATGAGCGTGGAGTTAGTGAATGAGCACAGAGCTTGGACGAGCGTGGAGATTGGGCTGACGTCACTGGAGTGAATGAGCGTGGAGCTAGTGAATGAGCGCAGAGCTTGGACGAGCGTGGAGATTGGGCTGACGTCACTGGAGTGAATGAGCGTGGAGCTAGTGAATGAGCGCAGAGCTTGGACGAGCGTGGAGATTGGGCTGACGTCACTGGAGTGAATGAGCGTGGAGCTAGTGAATGAGCGCAGAGCTTGGACGAGCGTGGAGATTGAGCTGACGTCACTGGAGTGAATGAGCGTGGAGCTAGTGAATGAGCGCAGAGCTTGGACGAGCGTGGAGATTGAGCTGACGTCACTGGAGTGAATGAGCGTGGAGCTAGTGAATGAGCGCAGAGCTTGGACGAGCGTGGAGCTTGGGCTGACGTCACTGGAGTGAATGAGCGTGGAGCTAGTGAATGAGCGCAGAGCTTGGACGAGCTTGGAAATTGAGCTGACGTCACTGGAGTGAATGAGCGTGGAGCTAGAGATTGAGCGCAGAGCTTGGACGAGCGTGGAGCTTGGGCTGACGTCACTGGAGTGAATGAGCGTGGAGCTAGAGATTGAGCGCAGAGCTTGGACGAGCGTGGAGCTTGGGCTGACGTTGCTGGAGTGAATGAGCGTGGAGCTAGAGAATGAGCGCAAAGCTTGGACGAGTGTGGAGCTTGGGCTAACGTCACTGGAGTGAATGAGCGTGGAGTTTGGCCGAGCATGGAGCTTTGGTGATCGTTGAGCTTCGGTGATCGTTGAGCTTCGGTGATCACCGCTGGAGTAGAAGAGCGAGGAGCCTGGGTTGTCAACACTAGAGGGAAGCTAGGAGATCGACACAGGAGTGAAGGAGCGTGGAGATCAAGGTCAGAGTAGCAAGGGAATGAGTCCGTATACACTAACGAGACCAGACCAAGAGTGAGGGGTGAACAGAGTATTTAAGGAGTGGAGCTGAAACAAATGACAGGTGCAGGTGATCAGTAATTAGTGGAGAGGGAACGTGGAGTATAAAAGCAGGGAAAGACAGGAAGATCTGTAACAACGGTTCTGCCATGGATTACCTTCCAGAAGAAAATAGATTTGATGGGTCCTTTGCATCTTTAGTGCTAGGCCCCTGAAGCTCATCTTACCCTAATCTTCTCTACAAAGATAACACATTTTTTTGGAAAAGATATTTTGATTTTAATTTAGCCATCACACACTCTTCATATGAGGGGTCAGGGTTCACTTGTATTCTTGTTCAGCAAAAGTCTTTAAGCATTTTCGTAATGGACAGTTTTTCTCTGTTGAAGGAAAGCCATTTGACCCTCAACATGCCATTCAGAATGCAGTTTCTAACATCATCTGTTCCATTGTCTTTGGAGATCGCTTCGACTATGATAACAAGCGCTTTGAATACCTTCTGAATATTCTGAAAGAAAACATCATACTGTCAGGGTCACTTATTGCACAGGTATGAACAAGCTCCAAATATGTTCTTTGGACTGTTGTTTTACTAGCAGCTAGACTTTTTAAAAACTGAACACTTGAGCAGGATGATCCTTTTTTTTTTTTTAAATAGTGTTGTTATATTCAGTGCCACAACTCTTTAAACTCATTTCCTAGGTGTAAACTGCTGTTGACATTTTTATATTGTTGCCTGTTTAAGCCAACAACATACAGCAAGTTTTTTTTTTTTTTTTTCAGATATTTAACTTGTTTCCCTTCATCAAGCACTTCCCTGGGCCACACCAGAAAATCTACCAGAACGCTGAAGAATTAAAGGGCTTTATCAGGGAAGCAGTTCAAGAACACCGAGAAACTTTGGACCCAGACAACCCACGAGACTTTATTGATGCCTACCTGCTGGAGATTGAAAAAGTGAGATCACCATGACAACCCACTCTAGAAACTGTACAGTCTGGTCTTTGATGGTACAGTTTCTTCACTTGACTTAGAGAGAATTTTTAATGTTCTTTATAAACAACTTTGGTAAATTTGAGATGCGTTTTTTTAATTAATTTTTTTTGCCTGGAGCAGCAAAAGTCCAATGATGACTCAACATTTCATGAGGAGAACATGGTGTTGTCAACAGCTGACCTGTTCTTTGCTGGAACTGACACCACTTCAAACACTATCAAATGGGGGCTCATCTTCTTGATGCAAAACCAAGATGTACAAGGTGATAAATACTTATATAGCCATATATGTATTGCCATTACTACTAACATTAGAGTCAAGTGTGTGATAATCGTTATATCAAATCTTTCAAACTAATTTCAAATGTTCATGCCATGACCAGCTCAACACAGTAGCTATTCATAAAGCCCTTTATAATAAATGGAAACTCCTCCCACATGAAATAAGTACTAAACACATTACTAGAATATCTACCTAGATAACAAGGATTGATTGCACACTGTATACTTATACAGGTGCTGGTCATATAATTAGAATATCATCAAAAAGTTGATTTATTTCAGTAATTCCATTCAAAAAGTGAAACTTGTATAATGTATACATTCATTCCACACAGACTGATATATTTCAAGTGTTCATTCCTTTTAATTTTGGTGATTATAACTGACAACTAATGAAAACCCCAAAATCAGTATCTCAGAAAATTAGAATATTGTGAAAAGGTTCAATATTGAAGACACCTGGTGCCACACTCTAATCAGCTAATTAACTCAAAACACCTGCAAAGGCCTTTAAATGGTCTCTCAGTCTAGTTCTGTAGGCTACACAATCATGGGGAAGACTGCTGACTTGACAGCTGTCCAAAAGACGACCATTGACATCTTGCACAAGGAGGGCAAGACACAAAAGGTCATTGCTAAAGAGGCTGGCTGTTCACAGAGCTCTGTGTCCAAGCACATTAATAGAGAGGTGAAGGGAAGAAAAAGATGTGGTAGAAAAAAGTGTACAAGCAATAGGGATAACCGCACCCTGGAGAGGATTGTGAAACAAAACCCATTTAAAAATGTGGGGGAGATTCACAAAGAGTGGACTGCAGCTGGAGTCAGTGCTTCAAGAACCACCACGCACAGACGTATGCAAGACATGGGTTTCAGCTGTCGCATTCCTTGTGTCAAGCCACTCTTGAACAAGACACAGCGTCAGAAGCATCTCGCCTGGGCTAAAGACAAAAAGGACTGGACCGCTGCTGAGTGGTCCAAAGTTATGTTCTCTGATGAAAGTAAATTTTGCATTTCCTTTGGAAATCAAGGTCCCAGAGTCTGGAGGAAGAGAGGAGAGGCACATAATCCACGTTGCTTGAAGTCCAGTGTAAAGTTTCCACAGTCAGTGATGGTTTGGGGTGCCATGTCATCTGCTGGTGTTGGTCCACTGTGTTTTCTGAGGTCCAATGTCAACGCAGCCGTCTACCAGGAAGTTTTAGAGCACTTCATGCTTCCTGCTGCTGACCAATTTTATGGAGTTGCAGATTTCATTTTCCAACAGGACTTGGCACCTGCACACAGTGCCAAAGCTACCAGTACCTGGTTTAAGGACCATGGTATCCCTGTTCTTAATTGGCCAGCAAACACACCTGACCTTAACCCTATAGAAAATCTATGGGGTATTATGAAGAGGAAGATGCGATACGCCAGACCCAACAATGCCTAAGAGCTGAAGGCCACTATCAGAGCAACCTGGGCTCTCATAACACCTGAGCAGTGCCATAGACGGATTGACTCCATGCCACGCCGCATTGCTGCAGTAATTCAGGCAAAAGGAGCCCCAACTAAGTACTAACTAAGTGAGTGCTGTACATGCTCATACTTTTCATGTTCATACTTTTCAGTTGGCCAACATTTCTAAAAATCCTTTTTTTGTATTGGTCTTAAGTAATATTCTAATTTTCTGAGATACTGAATTTGGGGTTTTCATTAGTTGTCAGTTTTAATCATCACAATTAAATGAAATAAACATTTGAAATATATCAGTCTGTGTGTAATGAATGTATACATTATACAAGTTTCACTTTTTGATGGAATTACTGAAATAAATCAAGTTTTTGATGATATTCTAATTATATGACCAGCACCTGTATTTTAACACATAAACTGGCCTGATCTGATCAGGGCCAGGTGAATTTCAAACCATCTTTATTATACTGGAATTCTTAACACCGATTAGATGATTAGTCTAAGCTTTATAGTCAATCCAGTGACTTCCATGGTAAAAGCACCCGAAAAGTGAAAATCTCGAGTGCATCAAATTCGCCACTGATCATTTTCACATGAATATTAGCTTTTTGGCAAACTTGCGGCAAATTGTCCATTGTTGCCAAAGGTTTGCTGGAGGTTCACAACTTCCGGTGAAGCACTGCAAAGTTCTGGCAAACACTTGCAGCCAATCAAAACCTACTTTGCATGTGAAAATAACAAGCAGCATATTTGCTGCAATTTTGCGGCAAGTTTAGATTTTTTGCAATTTAGTGCCTGAGGGACAGATGCTGTTGATAGAACTTAAGTTATATTTAACTCAAAATGTTCTTTTAATTCCATTTTTGTCCCACAATGCAACGGTTTTTAAAATACAGATCGATGCCATGAAGAAATAGTTCGGGTACTGGGTTACGACCGCTTGCCCACTATGGATGATCGTGAGAAACTACCATACACGTATGCCACTGTTCATGAGATTCAGCGCCGTGGCAACATTGCACCTGTTGGCGTGATTCATGAAACGACTCAGCCCACAAAATTGCAAGGATACAACATCCCCAAGGTAACGAATGCAAGAAGGATGGATAGATTGATTGTGTTGTTTTTGTTGATGGAAAACTGCTCCTACATTTGGTGTGAACTTAAATTATTTCCCTTAAAGTGGAAATGTGTCATTTTTGTACTACTAGTGTCATGAAGTGGAATGATAGGGTAAAGTTTATCAAGACAAACTTTGATAATGAATTGACAAAGTCTGGCCTAACTGATTAAAAAAGTTTAAAGCGAGATTTAAAGGTTATAAAGACCTTAAAGTAAAACAAACAGCCAGTTAGATAGATAGATACCTAGCTGAGCAGATTGAAATGAATGAGAATGCTATCGGATAGCTTTCTCCAGGTATTTTAGAGCTGAAAATGGACCGACAAATGGCTTACTTTTAGTTGTCTCTCCATATTAAGACAGGATACAACATCTATTTTTAACACTGAAAACATTACACACATCAGCTTAATCAAAATATATGATTTCTGTCTAACAAACTCTGACTTTGTCTTTCCAGGAGACTCAAATATTGATAAACTTAACAGCAATTTTAAGTGATAAGGGCCACTGGAAGTATCCGGACACGTTTAACCCAGAGAATTTCCTAGATGATGACAGACATTTCTTCAAACCAGAGGCTTTCCTTCCTTTCTCATTGGGTGAGTCATTAGGGTAACACTTTAGATTACAGCCCACAATTCACAGCGTAAGTACACCAAATTTACAGCATACCTTTTTGTAATAACAGTGTACCTATAAATTACTTATGTGTAGGTATAAGGGAACAATATGCAAAGTTTGAGGAATAAAGGGTTAACAACATTGAAAATTTCAAATTTTTTGTACTATAAGTATTTTATGACTAAGGGGTAACTATTCTAATATTACGTGGTATGTATGACCTATAATGCTAAACAGCAATCTTATGTTTGCGAGCAATTTGGCAAGAAAATATGCTGCATACCTTTTGTAATAATACATAGGTATTATATTATAATATATATATAGGCCTAGGTATTTTTTTTTAACCACAGCGTACATATTCTATTATTACAGTATACATGATGGAAATTACTGAACAACAAATCTTGAAATCTAGGGAAATTAGTAATGAGTTTTTGCTATGATTTTATATAGAATTTTCTATGTAGGATACTTACCTTATGAAACTATCCATCTCAGATGCGAGTCACGCAGCGCCCCCCCAAACCACAAACTACAAAAAAATTCTGACACGTTTAACAAAGTGAATTCAACATATCATTCAACAAGCGTATTTTGTCAGGTAATTATGACATTTAACCAATATTTGAGATGTGTGAAACATTATTTGACTGAAATGGTTATCTTAGAATTAATCTCAGAAATAATTTATTTAAAAAAAGACTAAAATGTTTTGAAACTTGACTAAGATACCTTAAATTCTCTTTTGACTAAAACTAGACTAAAATGACGAGACTTTTAGTCGACTAAAACTTGACTAACAAAAAAAGATATGTGAATGACTAAATATGACTAAAATTAACAAGGACATTTCGCACAAGACTAAGACTAAGACTAAATTAAAAATAGGTGACAAAATTAACACCATTACTGTGAAAATATACCATTATTCCGTGTTGTTACAGTATAAGTCCAACTTGTTACCCCCTTGTTCCATGTAGTTATAGGATAAGTGCAACATTTGTGGGCTGTAAATTGAAATGGTGCTTGTAACCCCCTTGTTTCACGTAGTTACAGCATAAGTACAACATCTGCTGGCTGTAATTTAAAGTGGTGCTTGTTACCCCCTTGTTCTGTGTAATTATAGGGTACAGTAGGTGCAATATATATACATACATACAGAAAATATAATATCCTTTATGTCATAACCTTTATTTTACAGCTTATTTCAAAACAGATTTATAACACTTTTTCATTTAAATCAAACATTGTAAACTTTTTATTTTAACTGATAGTCATGTCAACTTTTCAATTTAAATGATATAGTCATGACAACACAGTATCACATTATCATTTTACAATAATTTTTTCTTCTCCTGCTTGGCGGCTAATGTAAATAAAAAATGTATTACATTAAACAAAATACGGGTGTATCTTTCTTGAAACTTAACGAAACTGAATAACAATACCAGTTAATTCACTATACAGTCCAAAATAAAGTATAATAATTAATAAAATTGTATATATATGTATGTATGTGTTTATATGTGTATTTATATATATATATATATATATATATATGTGTGTGTGTGTGTGTGTGTGTGTGTGTGTGTGTATGTATGTGTGTATATATATATATATATATATATATATATATATATATATATATATATATATATATATATATACACACATACATACACACATATATATATGTATGTATATGTGTATGTGTGTGTGTGTATATATATATATATATATATGTGTGTGTGTGTGTGTGTGTGTGTGTGTGTATGTATGTGTGTATATATATATATATATATATATATATATATATATATATACACACATACATACACACATATATATATGTATGTATATGTGTATGTGTGTGTGTGTATATATATATATATATATATATATATATATATGTGTGTGTGTGTGTATGAATAAAAAGACATTCTTTTTAGCAAATTATTCCTTAAAGTGGCTTTAGTAGAAAATTCGTTTCTTTACCATGATTTAACAGAAACTGAGTTTTCAGTGTCCAGAAACAGAGATCACTCAGTTACTGTGATGACTCGCAGCTAAGATGGATTGTATGCAATACAGTTTCGTAAGGTAAGTAGTCTACAGTGCAAATTCTAAATAAAATCATAGCAGAAACTCATTAAGGAATTTCCCTAGATTTCAATTTTTGTTGTTCAGTAATTTCCATTATTTATCATGTAATAATAGAATACAGTATGTGCCCCGTGGTTAAAAAAATAACTAGGCCTATATATATATATATATATATATATATATATATATATATATATATATATATATATATATATATATATATATATATATATATATATATAGGCCTATATATATATGTATATATATATATATATGTATATATATATATATATATATATATATATATATATACACACACCTATGTATTATCACAATAAGGTACGCAGTGTGCGTTCTTGCTAAATCGCTCGCAAAAGTAAGATTGTTGTTTAGCATTATAGGTCATACATACCACGTAATATTAGAATTGTTACCCCTTAGTAATAAAATACTTACAGTATAAATTATTTGTAATTTTTTTTTTCTTTATTCCTCAAACTTTGTTCCCTTATACCTACACATAAGTAATTTATAGGTAAACTATCATTACAAAAAGGTATGCTGTAAATTTGTTGTACTTGCGCTGTAAATTTCAGACTGTAATCTAAAGCATTACCGTCATTTGTTTGTGATAACACTTTTAACCCAGAGAATTTCCTACCTTTCTCCTTGGGTGTGTCATTTGTTTGTGACAATAATAAATCAAATATGACCAAGAGTCATTTTAACTAGGCAAATGTTGACTGTGTTTATTTCCATTTATTAGGTCCAAGGGTATGTCTCGGTGAGACTCTGGCGAAGGCAGAGCTCTTCATCTTCATCACTTCTCTTCTACAGCGGATTCATTTCTTATGGCCACCCGGTGAAAAGCGCCCAGACATGGATGGGATTGTCAGTGTGGTTCGCTCTCCTCGGTCATTCAACATCATCTGCCACAGCAGAGGTTCCCAAGAGTGATCGTCAGTAACTTTTTCAACATCTTTAGAATGTTTTAGGATTCCGTAGCTAGTTTAAGTTTAGATATAGTTTTGAAACTAACATTTAAAAAAACAAATAGACATCTAGTGTAAGTATTTGAATAGTTGAAGCCTGTTTTATTTTCTTGATGGTTGTCTTTATATCGTCATTGTTTTGTTTGTCTTCTTGTTATATCATTATCAAGGGAACATGATGGATTATAAAGTTTTTTTATGTATTTTTTAAACAAGCTAAATAAAACTCATCTGCTCTATCGGAGGTCTCTGCCTTTTCATTATATGTCCTCCATGCCATAGTTGTTTACGTGGGATATTAATTTGTTGTCAAGACAACTGTATTGAAAGAGTTATGTAGTGGTAAAATTCCTTCCTATAATGAGAAATGAGAAAAGGGAAAATCAAATTTAATTGAATGGAAAAAAAAAAACATTGATTTAGTGTAATAAAATGGTACAACTGTCAAGAAACCACGAAAAAGCACCCTAAAGGATTTGCATCCATGTAAAACCGGAATACCCATTGAAACAAAATGTAGAAATCAAGCATTGCTTCAGGTTGCATCAGATGGATGATTGGATTGATTGATATATAACCTCATTTATAATTTGGTGTGGCTTTGTTACTATTCTCTGTTGTCTCCTCCTTGGAGGAGACACTGAGAGTTAGCGGCTCGCCGTTCACTGTGGGTGTTGTGGAAGAAGGCTTTACCTCTCCTCCCACAGTGGTCATCCCCCAGCCTTCCATAACTCGTCCCTCCACACCTGCCACAGTCAAAGAGCCAACGCTCACGCCCGCCACGGCCAACAAACTGGAAGTTCCGTCTGCCTTTGAGCCAGTGTTGCCAGCCTCGTCTGTTCGGAGGAGGAGAAGAAGAGGAAAGGCTTCTGTTCTCCGGTCTCCGCCTGCCGCAGCCAACGAGGCAACGCCCCCGCCTGCCACGGCCATCGAGCCAACGCCCCCGCCTGCCACGGCCAACGAGCCAACGCCCCCGCCTGCCACGGCCAACGAGCCAACGCCCACGCCTGCCACGGCCAACGAGCTGGAAGTCTCATCCGTCCCAGAACCAGCGTTGCCAGCCTCGTCCGTCCCAGAGCCAGCGTTGCCAGCCTCGTCCGTCCCAGAGCCAGCGTTGCCAGCCTCGTCCGTCCCAGAGCCAGCGTTGTCAGCCTCGACCGTCCCAGAGGCAGCGCCTGTAGCCTCGACCGTCCCAGAGGCAGCGCCTGTAGCCTCGACCGTCCCAGAGCCAGCGCCTGTAGCCTCGACCGTCCCAGAGCCAGCGCCTGTAGCCTCGACCGTCCCAGAGCCAGAGCCAGCGCCTGTAGCCTCGACCGTACCAGAGCCAGAGCCAGCGCCTGTAGCCTCGACCGTCCCAGTGCCAGCGCCTGTAGCCTCGATCGTCTGGAGGAGGAGGAGGAGAAGAAAGTCCCCCAGGGCTCCGCCCCTCGAGCCTCCCAGGGCTCCGCCCCTCGAGCCTTCCAGATCTCAGCCTCTCGAGCCGCCCAGGGCTCTGCCTCTCGAGCCTCCCAGATCTCAGTCCCTTGAGCCTTCCACGCCTCAGTCACCTGAGCCTTCCACGCCTCAGTCACCTGAGCCTTCCACGCCTCAGTCACCTGAGCCTTCCACGCCTCAGTCACCTGAGCCATCCACGCCACAGTCACCTGAGCCTTCCACGCCACAGTCACCTGAGCCTTCCACGCCACAGTCACCTGAGCCTTCCACGCCTCAGTCACCTGAGCCTTCCACGGCTCTGCATTTGGAGTCCTCCGTGTCTCCGCCTTCCACGGCTTCGCCTTCTACGGCCACGCCTCCAGAGCCTTCCACACCTCCAGACCCTTCCACGGCTCCGCCTCAGAAGTCCGCCATGTCTCCGCCTCCCACGGCTCCGCCCCCCACGGCTCCGCCTTCCACGGCTCTGCCCCTGAAGTCCTCCATGTCTCCGCCTTTCACGGCTCCACCCCTGAAGTCCTCCACGGCCCTGCCTTCCACGGCTCTTCCTCTGAAGTCCTCCATATCTTCGCCTTCCACATCACCGACAATGAAGCCTCCCTGGCCACCTGACCCGATCCCTGTCCTGTGGTCTACTCCCAGGACTCCTGACCCTGTCCCTCCTGAATCATTCCCTGTCCTACGGCCACCACCCAGACCTCCTGACCCGTCACCTGTTCTGTGGTCACCTCCCAGGCCTCCCGACCCGTCACCTGTCCTGTGGCCTCCTCCCAGGCCTCCTGACCCTGTCCCTCCTGAATCATTCCCTGTCCTACGTCCACCTCCCAGACCTCCCAACCCATCACCTGTCCTGTGGTCACCTCCCAGGCCTCCCGACCCGTCACCTGTCCTGTGGTCTCCTCCCAGGCCTCCTGACCCTGTCCCTCCTGAACCATTCCCTGTCCTGTGGCCACCTCGCAGGCCTCCTGACCCTGTCCCTCCTGAGCCATTCCCTGTCCTGCGGCCACCTCCCAGGCCTCCTGAGCCTTTCCCTGTCCTGAGGCCGCCTCCCAGGCCTCCTGACCCGTCCTCTGTCCCGAGGTCACCTCCCAGGCCTCCTGACCCTGTCCCTCCTGAACCATTCCCTGTCCTGTGGCCACCTCGCAGGCCTCCTGACCCTGTCCCTCCTGAGCCATTCCCTGTCCTGCGGCCGCCTCCCAGGCCTCCTGACCCATCCTCTGTCCCGTGGCCGCCTCTCAGGCCTCCTGAGCCTTTCCCTGCCCTGAAGCCGCTCCCCAGGCCCCCTGAACCAGTCCTGAGGCCACCTGCTAGGCTCCCTGAACCTGTCCCTGTCCTGTGGCCTCCGCCTCGGCCTTCTGACCCACTATCCCCTTGGTCTCCCTGGTCCCCGTGGTCTGCCTGTTTGCCCCTTGTGCCCCCCTTGGACTGCCTGTTTGCCCCTTGTGCCCCCATTGTACTGTCCGTTTGCCCCTTGTGCCCCTTGGACTGTCTGTTTGCCCCTCGTGCCCTCCTTGGTCTGTCTGCCCACCCCGAGCTCCCCCTTCACTCCTGGGACGATTTGTTTTTTGTTTCTTTTTGTTGTTTAGGAGCGTCTGGAATCCGCCCCTTTGAGGGGGGGTTCTGTTACGATTCTCT
Organism: Moxostoma hubbsi; assembly: GCA_032164185.1. Classification (NCBI taxonomy): domain Eukaryota; kingdom Metazoa; phylum Chordata; class Actinopteri; order Cypriniformes; family Catostomidae; genus Moxostoma; species Moxostoma hubbsi. Next base: position 35,982,773 of record JAVLUX010000020.1, on the reverse strand, counting down.
GTTGTCTGCCTTGTGTTTTTTTCCCTTACCATCTCCAAAACTACACTTCCCATAATTCCCACCATGTCTATGTGTCTGATTTTCATTGGTTCATTGTTTAATTACCTTGTTATCAGTTCTAGTTTGTCGTTGGTTTTAGTTTATTGTCTTGTTATCTTGTTTTGAGTTTTGGTTTTCCATTGGCTTACGTTTCCCCTTGTTTTTGTATTTAAGTCCTCATGTTTACCTTGTCCCTGGTCGGTTATTTTTTGGTAAATGTTTCATGTGATGCCTGCCCTAGACCGTGTTCCTGCCGGTTTCCCGTGTTTATATCTTTTGTTTTCCCATCGTGGATGTTTTGTTTGTTCCTGTGTTCACCGTTCGCTTGACTTTGTTTAACTTTCAATAAAACTGCAAGTAGATCCTCACTCCTCGTCTGTCCCCTTCGTTACAGGCTTAATGGTTGAAGATCATTTTAGCACTGTGGTGGTATCATATTACAGTAATAGTATCAGGTGGTAAGACCATGGTACTTTGATGTATAAATTGGTACTGAATAATTACCACATTTATATACCATGATATTGCTACACCAGTGTACTTTAAAGAAAACTGTATTGCATGAGATTGCATCAGATATTATAATCTTGACTGAATGCTTCCATGCCGTACCTTTGACATAGTTGTTCTTATTGTATTTTTCACCTTTACAGACATCTTGCATCATATCATTAAAGAAGAAAAGATTACTGAGTAGAATTGTCTGCTCTCATTTGCCGTGAGGCATTTTAGTTTTATGGAAAAGCAACTTAAAGGAATAGTTCAGCCAAGATGTATTGGAGTTTCTTTCTTCATCAAAACAGAATTTAAGATTTTTAGGATTTCATTTCAGGCCTCCTCCTTTAAACAATGCAAGTGAATGTACTCCATTTTATTGACGGTCCAAAATGCATATTTAGGGTGCATCAAAATAATCCACACGACTCCAGTCGACAAATAAAGTTCTTCTGAAACCAAAAGATTGATTCTTTTTTAAACCAATACTTAAATACTTTTTAACTACAAATGTTCGCAAACAGGAATATATATATATATATATATATATATATATATATATATATATATATATATATATATATATTCCTGTTTGCGAACATTTTTAGTTAAAAAGTATTTAAGTATTAAATACTTAAATACATATATATATATATATATATATATATATATATATATATATATATATATATATATATTCATAAAAATAAAAAAAGCACCCCAGAAAAAGGGCACTTGCTCTCAAGGAAGAAAAAAGGCAAGTGCTCAAACCCCCTTTGATGTCAATATGTGTGATAAACCAGACTGAGAGGCAGATGCAGGACCCAAATGCAGATTTAATAGAGTAGTCAAACAGGCAAGGGTTGAAAATCCAGAAAACTGTATAGAAAGGCAGACAAATAATGAACAGGTGTGAGAGAAAATGGCAGGAGGCAATACATGATGGGAGTTGTAGTCCAGAGAGGGATTAGTATTCAGGGGATGAGGATCGTGTAAACCGGATGGGAGAAGAGACAGCAGAAGATGTGACAATGTGCACGTGCCTGTTAAAAAGTATATACGTTTTGTTTTTTTTCTAAAAATAATCAATCTTTTGGTTTCAGAAGAACTTTATTTGTCGACTGGAGTCGTGTGGATTTTTTGATGCACCCAAATATGTATTTTGGACCATCAAAAACATTCACTTGCATTGTTTAAAGGAGGAGGCCTGAAACAAAATCCTAAAAATCTTAAATTCTGTTTTGATGAAGAAAGAAACTCCAATACATCTTGGATGGCCTGAGAGTAAATTATCCGCAAATTGTAAAGTAGTCAATTAGAAATTTACTAAAGTCGCCCAGACGTTTGTAGAATGTTTTTTCCTCTGCAGTGAAACAGTACTTGAAATGTTTTTGAACTCTGCACTATTCCCTCTGAGCAGTGGGAGGGAAACAGGAAAAGGGAGTGGTTTCCTGCTTCCACTGTGTTCCCTCCCTCTACCTCTTTGGATTCATAAAGCAAACAGACTGTGTGCTGCCAAAGTGTTTGTCTCAGAATTGAGCTGTCACCATGTGGACAACTCTGACAAATTTAGACCTGAAATCCGTGGGCCTGGCTCTGTCTCTGGGCTTGATCTTTCTGGTTCTGTCTGAGATAATCAGGATTATTTCCTCTAAAGCCAAAACTCCACCTGGTCCAACACCTCTACCTTTTGTGGGAACAATACCATATTTTGTGATGAACCCAATGGAATTCATTAGATCGGTGAGTCTCTGATCATACTATGGGTACAGGGCTTGATCTTTGGTCTGTTTTCATGTGCAACTTTGTGGAAAAATGTGCACTTTGAACTTTGAAGTATAAACACTGTTACACCAGGGTGAAAATATTTTGTAGATTGATGCTTACTTATTTAGTTGCTTTGAAGTATTGTAAACACTTTTCTGAGCAGCTGTCACAGTATGGAGAGATGACCACTCTGTATTTTGGGAGGAAGCCAACGATAGTCCTGAATACAATCCAGATCACCAAGGAAGCCCTGGTCCAAAATGGTTCATCTTTTTCTGGAAGGCCATGTGTGCCAGTTCTAGACTGGGTAACGAATGGATATGGTCAGTAACAGATGTTTTTTAACAAATTAAAATTTAGGTAATATTACTTGAATATACAGCCCAAGAAGGTGCATTTTTCACCTGTTGTTGTTGTGGTTTTTTCAGCACTACAAGGCAAACAATGTCATGTTAATAACTCTAAGGTTCAAACTTGTAGTCTTCTGATCTTTCATATCCATGTATCAGCAGCGGGTCATGCATTTAAAGTCTTGGCCTTCAGTGTGATTCATACCATTAAGAAAACACAGTTTCATGATGAGTAAGACACCATATGCCTTTGGGTATCATACATTATATCTCAGCTGACATTTTAAAAACATGTCCAAGCACGAAAGCCAGAACTTGAAATGACACTTAATGCAACATGACTGTTTTGTGAAATGAATGTCTCCCGAACAGACATTAAAAAATCATAATTTCTCATATGAATCTGCCAAGGAGGTCTATAATACCTGGAAAAATCTATCTAATAATATTTGTTATTTAAATGTTGCTTACAATACATTTCGTTTCATCAGGGTACACGGTTATGCTGCGTCCATTCAAGTTGGATGTGGGATATTCCTACTTGATATCTCCGACCATAAATGTATTCCATTCCCCGATATTCGGAACTGTAATGCTCCCGTTAGCTTAGCAGGGGTTTGCATCTCATTAGAGATGTGTCCTAGCAACCCAACTGATAAACAATGCTGCAGCGCTACAATTACACTATGTAACACAATTTCTGTTCCTGGGTAGTAAGTGTTATTTCCTAATTTCTTATTCCTCAAGTATAGAAAATGGCTATTATTCCCCACAAACTTTGCTTTTGTGATCAGGACAGTGATATTTGGAAATGTACCTATTTCCAATGAGAAAACAAGTGATTTTGTGTCTTTTTGTTCACATAAAGTCAGAAAAAAAACAACATATGTTGTTGAGTAGTTTTTTAGATTTACGATTATACTGTAAATAGCTTCTTAATCAGCCCCCAGATGTACTCCTCGTACTTCAAGGCGTCCAGCAAGGTCTTGATGCTGTTGTACTCCTCTTTGAGGTGCACCGAATGAGCCAGTGGAAGAGACGGTACATGTTACCATTATGGAGCAGCGCAGCTTTGGGTCTCCTGGATGAGCTGTCAATGAAGAGGCGCCGCTCATTCTGGTTACAAGCGATTCTGATTGCCTTGAACAGACTGGTCACATTGTGACAGAAGTACAGCCCATTTTGACGGGTGAAGCTAGATGTCAAAAGCTCAGCATTGGACTTGGTGAGACCAAGATCTCTAATCAAGTCGTTGAGGTCTTTTTGGTTGGGGAAGTATGGGTTTCTCTCCTCAGCTCCACCAGCTATACCTGTCATCTGGATCTACAACGTCTTCCTCACTCTCTGACTTGCTGCTCTCTTCTAAAGATGGCTTCTCTCTCAGGAGGAGTGGGTACGGGGAGATCATGGCAGTGTGGCACCGGGGCGATGGATGAAGGAAGGTCTGGATATGTGATAGCAGGTGCATTCTTGCCAGTCCGACATTTGGAAGGGTCCACCAAGCAGAAGTAGTAGTTACTTGAGTGGTCAATATATTCCCACAAAATTCTTGGGATAGCAAACTTCATGGCTCTCTTTTCCCCTCTCAACCATCCTACAAAAATAATTTATTTCACCTATGACGAATTTTTCATTTATGATATATTTTTTCAATAACATTGAAAATGGTAAAACATTTAAAAATTGAAGACTTTTGCAATTTAACAAATTAACACATTGTATAACACAAAATTCTGAGCAACAATTGTCGATCTTACCTTGCAGAGTTTTTCTGCAGTGCTTGCAGGTTAAATGAGATGCCCAGGGTTTGCCTTGATTCCAGACAGGCATGCCGAGAATATGCCTTGTTGACCACACACATCTTAGCAGATGCTTCCACGGAGTACTTTTTCACTCTTGTCTTGATAAATTGGACGCAGACATGGCAAAATGCATCTGCCGGATGCTTGCAGCCCCTTGATGCCATCTCAGAAAAATGCAAAATGCAAAATGTATCCACTTAGGCAGCTGGAACTAAACTGAACTGGTGGGCTTAAGGCCCCTGTGTTTATACTACTATTTATATTACTGGAAAGTTCTAGATTTTACTCCTACTCGGCACTAAATCTTTCTGGAATATTCTGGAAAATGGGTAAATTTCAAAATATCACTGTCCTGGTCAAAAAAGCAAAGTTTGTGGGGAATAATAGCCATTTTCTATACTTTTGAGGCATAAGCAATTAGGAAATAAAACGTACTACCTAGGAATAAAAAAAATTAATAAATTATATATACATTTGTTACACGGTGGGATCAAAAGAGATTTTAATGTTTTATACACCTGTTTCTGCAGGCGTTTGTTAAACAAGCTTTAATAGCATGTACTATTACGAACTAGTAACTTGATAAAGTGAATGTTTATCACTTACTTTGTATATCTCCCCAATTGTCCACATGTTTGTGTGACATCAGCATATGCATCTCGGCAAAATCAGAGTTGAGAATTTCTACATGAGCCTACAAGTTGTAATTCTGACTTCAATATGCGTTGCACTTTTCCTAGAAGGAATTTGTCAAATACGACTTTCCGAGTTAAATGGAGCGCAGCACTACTTTTCCAAACATGATCCAACACTGAATGCTCAAGCCTAATTTAAAACTCCTGATGTTGCTATAACAATGCAAAAAGCACTTACCAATTTACTTGAAGTGAAAATCTGTCCTCCTTTCCTGTTTAATTTTAAGCAATCACACGATCATGCAGAACATCTGGTGTTTGTAAATCCATAAAGATCTCTTTCTCAACAGCGATAGCAGCAGTGCCTAACAGTGACTGACAGCCGGCTGTTAGTAAGATCTCGCGCTCTTCGAATTACATCACTTAATGCATGATTGCGTCACTCAAGGCCAGCTAGAAGGCCTCGACCGGGACATATCCTAAAGATCACACCCACCAACAACAAATAAATCAATCTGATTGACTGATGAATCTGACTTTAGTTGCTCATTCATTTGCACTGTTGAGGGATTCTGAAGAAATTCCGAAGGTCTGAGGGGGCGGAGCTCAAACTCACGTGCTGCTTTCGGCTTCGTGCATGTGATTTGTGAAACAGTTGTCATGCTTCGCTTGTAAGCATCAAGGAATAAATTCTGACTGGATAAACTTTTTGTTTTTCTCTATTTGTTTGTGGATTAATTAAGAGTGGAACGCAAATCAAAATACATTGGCAAAAAAGTGATTGAGAATGAAAGGATGACAAATATTTATTTATTTTGCATGTTAGGCCAGCAGAGAAGGCTTTGCTAGCAGTGAAACTTCACCACTGCCATGTATACATACAAGTATATTTTACATATTAATATAACTAACAGAATTTCATTTCTATATTCTCTCTTTTACAGGTATCATAGTGGCCAAATTTGGTCACTCTTGGAGGCAACAGAGACGGTTTGCTTTGCACACGCTCAGGAACTTTGGCTTGGGGAAGAAGTCGATGGAAGAACGCGTGTCAGAGGAAGGACGTTACCTGGTTGCTGAAATGCTCAAAGTGGAAGGTTTGTCAAATTCATTGATGCATTAAGACTGACTGCTCTGACAAATTCTAACAATGGAAACGTTTCAAACAATCTGTTTTAAACGTCTGTTTCAAGACTTTCAACATTTCAAACAGCTAAGTTGGCCGTTGGATTTAGGGCACATCCACACAATAAATGTAATTAAAAAAAAACATTGTTTTTGCTATATTTGCACCTCCCATCCACACTGAAACAGAATTCCCCTTCACCGAGACTTTTTGAAAATGCTGTCTAGCATCACAAGCTTTGTGAAACCATTATGTTAGGAAACTATAAATTGAGTTTTCAAATGAAAACGTATTAGTGTGGATGTAGCTGTCATTTTCAGACTGCCCCAACAACAGGGTTAAAGGTGCTGTAAAGTAAATACTGTATATTTGTTTTGATGGACTGGCACACAGAAAATTACCTGAAAGATGTCACTCTTTGACAGCGATAGTCTCTGTAAATTGCAAACAAAAAAGTGAAAGCGTGTCATGGTCAGATTCTTTGTACAGTCAATCAGAACACTTTATTCCTATGAATCATTTTGTACAGTACGTTCATACATGGGCAGCTGAAAGCTGAGAGTGTGATATTTAAGCAAATCATTGAAAATATTCTACTTTATAAGCAGTTACAAGTTGTTAGTATGTCTTGTTTGAACGTTATTGTGCTACAACTGCTTTTTTACAAATGTGACAACACTCAGATAATGTGATGCTGCTCTGCTTTATGTCTGATTGCAACGGTCTAAACAGTATAACGGTATCTTTGGAGGGAGGGGTTTTGGAAAGAAGGCAGTGACTAATTCAGTGGTTAAATCTGTCAGAAAAGGCTAGCATTACATCCAGCACCTTTAACATACTAACCAATAAAAACCCAACAATTTTGTTGAGAAGTGTAAATTACACACAGGAATGTCTGCAAAAATGCAAGTCAAAATTTGAACTGTAGGTGGCACTACAGGGTTTGAGAAACAGACTCCAAAATTGGCATCAGGAATGTTCTGACCTTCTCCAATCAGTGTGCCAAATTGTACAACTTTTTACCATACGGTTCTGCCATAGGCTTGGCCCATGATACTCATCTTACCCTAATCTTCTCTACAAAGATAACACATTTGTTTGGAAAAGATATCTTGATTTTAATTTAGCCATCACACACTCTTCATATGAGGGGTCAAGGTTCACTAGTATTCTTGTTCAGCAAAATTCTTTTAGCATTTTTGTAATGGACAGTTTTTCTCTGTTGAAGGAAAGCCATTTGACCCTCAATATAACATTCAGAATGCAGTTTCCAACATCATCTGTTCCATTGTCTTTGGAGATCGCTTCGACTATGATGACAAGCGCTTTGAATACCTTCTGAATATTCTGAAAGAAAGCATCATACTGTCAGGGTCACTTACTGGACAGGTACGAACAAGCTCCAAATATGTTCTTTGGACTGTTGTTTACTAGCAGCTAGACTTTTTAAAAACTGAACACTTGTTTCAAATTATTATATTCAGTGCCACAACACTTTAAACTCATTTCCTAGGTGTAAACTGCTGTTGACATTTTTATATTGTTGCCTGCCAACAACATATAGCAAGTTTTTTTTTTCTTTCAGATATTTAACTTGTTTCCCTTCATCAAGCACTTCCCTGGGCCACACCAGAAAATCTACCAGAGCATTGAAGAATTAAAGCGCTTTATCAGGGAAGCAGTTCAAGAACACCGAGAAACTTTGGACCCAGACAACCCACGAGACTTTATTGATGCCTACCTGCTGGAGATTGAAAAAGTGAGATATTACCATGACAACCCACTCTAGAAACTGTACAGTCTGGTCTTTGATGGTACAGTTTCTTCACTTGACTTAGAGAGACATTTTGAAGTTCTTTATAAACAACTTTTTAAATTTGAACTTGGTAAATTTGAGATGCGTTTTTTTTATTAATTTTTTTGCCTGGAGCAGCAAAAGTCCAATGATGACTCCACATTTCATGAGGAGAACATGGTGATGTCAACATCTGACCTGTTCTTGGCTGGAACTGACACCACTTCAAACACTATCAAATGGGGGCTCATCTTCTTGATGCAAAACCAAGATGTACAAGGTGATAAATACTTATATAGCCATATATGTATTGCCATTACTACTAACATTAGAGTCAAGTGTGTGATAATCGTTATATCATATCTTTCAAACTAATTTCAAACTGTTCATGCCATGACCAGCTCAACACAGTAGCTATTCATAAAGCCCTTTATAATAAATGGAAACTCCTCCCACATGAAATAAGTACTAAACACATTACTAGAATATCTACCTAGATAACAAGGATTGATTGCACACTGTATACTTATATTTTAACACATAAACTCGTCTGATCAGGGCCAGGTGAATTTCAAACCATCCTTATGTATAATAAGGAATATAATAATATGGAATTCTTAACACCGATTAGATGATTAGTCTAAGCTTTATAGTCAATCCAGTGACTTCCATGGTAAAAGCACCCGAAAAGCGAAAATCTCAAGTTCATGACTTGCATCAAATTCGCCACTGATCGTTTTCACATGAATATTAGCTTTTTGGCAAACTTGCAGCAAATTGTCCATTGTTGCCAAAGGTTTGCTGGAGGTTCACAACTTCCGGTGAAGAGCTGCAAAGTTCTGGCAAACAGTTGCAGCCAATCAAAACCTACTTTGCATGTGAAAATAACAAGCGGCATATTTGCTGCAACTTTGCAATAAATACAGATCGATGCCATGAAGAAATAGTTCGGGTTCTGGGTTACGACCGCTTGCCCACTATGGATGATCGTGAGAAACTACCATACACGTATGCCACTGTTCATGAGATTCAGCGCCGTGGCAACATTGCACCTGTTGGCGTGATTCATGAAACGACTCAGCCCACAAAATTGCAAGGATACAACATCCCCAAGGTAACGAATGCAAGAAGGATGGATAGATTGATTGTGTTGTTTTTGTTGATGGAAAACTGCTCCTACATATGGTGTGAACTTGTGGAAATGTGTCATTTTTGTACTACTAGTGTCATGAAATTACATTACACACATCAGCTTAATCAAAATATATGATTTCTGTCTAACAAACTCTGACTTTGTCTTTCCAGGAGACTCAAATATTGATAAACTTAACAGCAATTTTAAGTGATAAGGGGCACTGGAAGTATCCGGACACGTTTAACCCAGAGAATTTTCTAGATGATGACAGACATTTCTTCAAACCAGAGGCTTTCCTTCCTTTCTCATTGGGTGAGTCATTAGGGTAACACTTTAGATTACAGCCCACAATTCATAGCGTAAGTACACCAAATTTACAGCATACCTTTTTGTAATAATAGTGTACCTATAAATTACTTACGTGTAGGTATAAGGGAACAATATGCAAAGTTTGAGGAATAAAGGGGTAACAACATTGAAAAGTATTTTATAACTAAGGGGTAACTATTCTAATATTACGTGGTATGTATGACCTATAATGCTAAACGGCAATCTTATGTTTGTGAGCAATTTGGCAAGAAAATATGCTGCATACCTTTTGTAATAATACATAGGTATTATATTATAATATATATATATATATATATAGGCCTAGGTATTTTTTTAACCACAGCGTACATATTCTATTATTACAGTGTACATGATGGAAATTACTGAACAACAAATCTTGAAATCTAGGGAAATTAGTAATGAGTTTTTGCTTTGATTTTATATAGAATTTTCAATGTAGGATACTTATGAAACTATCCATCTCAGCCCCCCCACCCCCCCACAATAGCAAAAGAGTTGAGGATTTAGTTGGTTCATCAAGCAAAATTAAAAATAGGCAAGGCAACTAGAGAAAACAAGGCAAGCAAAATTCAAACTATTGTGAAACATTTTTCTGTAGTTACTGTGAAAATATACCATTGTTCGGTGTTGTTACAATGTAAGTACAACTTGTTACCCCCTTGTTCCATGTAGTTATAGGGTAAGTGCAACATTTGTGGGCTGTAAATTGAAATGGTGCTTGTAACCCCCTTGTTTCTCGTAGTTACAGCGTAAGTACAACATCTGCTGGCTGTAATTTAAAGTGGTACTTGTTACCCCCTTGTTCTGTGTAATTATAGGGTACAGTAAGTGCAATATATATATATATACATATACAATATATATATATATACATATACATACAGAAAATATTATATCCTTTACGTCATAACCTTTATTTTACAACTTATTTCAAAACAGATTTACAACACTTTTTCATTTAAATCAAACATTGTAAACTTTTAATTTTAACTGATAGTCATGTCAACTTTTCATTTTAAATGATATTAGTCATGTCAGCTTTTCAATTTAAATGATATAGTCATGACAACACAGTATCACATTATCATTTTACAATAATTTTTTCTTCTCTTTCTTGGCGGCTAATGTAAATAAAAAATTAATTACATTAAACAAAATACGGGCGTATCTTTCTTGAAACTTAACAAAACTGAATAACAATACCAGTTAATTCATTATACAGTCCAAAATAAAGTATAACAATTAATCAGATTAGGATACCAGTTACAAAACAACACAGAGAAATAAAATTAAATCCTATCTACAAAATACGGCAGTGCCTATACATGAAATGTATATGGGAAAAGAAATATAAACCCATATTAGCTTAGCCACATTTAGCTTGACTTCACATTACACATATAAGCTCTCGAATACATTTTTAACTCAACTCAAGCATTTTAAATGAGCCCTTTTTGTAAACCAAAGCATTAATACCGAAAGGCATGATGCATTGAACAAACATTACTTTCTGAACTTTATATTAATTATTCCTAAATTTCTCATACTTAACCCCTTTTAGCTTCACCACCTGGTCCAATCATTGCACATGTGAACTCCGTGCATCTAGTCAAATTACATATCAAACTTCGTATTTTAGACTAACACATGAACTAAATAGTGCATCTTTACAATACAAAATGTAAATTTAGCCAAAAGATTATATTTGCCACTTTTTAACCTGAAGATCTCACAGTAGCTGCACCATGTATTTCTCTCTCACAGCATTAACTACTCCTCTCTCATGCATGCCCACTGCTTGCCAGAGAGAAATCTCACCACACAGAATGAGGATTTCTTACAGGAGCCACACCAAGTTTTTGTGTAATACAAAAAAATGGCTTTATAAACCACTTGGCTATATATATATATATATATATATATATATATATATATATATACACTACCGTTCAAAAGTTTGGGGTCACCCAAACAATTTTGTGTTTTCCTGAAAAGTCACACTTATTCACCACCATACGTTGTGAAATGAATAGAAAATAGAGTCAAGACATTGACAAGGTTAGAAATAATGATTTGTATTTGAAATAAGATTTTTTTTTACATCAAACTTTGCTTTCGTCAAAGAATCCTCCATTTGCAGCAATTACAGCATTGCAGACCTTTGGCATTCTAGCTGTTAATTTGTTGAGGTTATCTGGAGAAATTGCACCCCACGCTTCCAGAAGCAGCTCCCACAAGTTGGATTGGTTGGATGGGCACTTCTTGCGTACCATACGGTCAAGCTGCTCCCACAACAGCTCAATGGGGTTCAGATCTGGTGACTGCGCTGGCCACTCCATTACCAATAGAATACCAGCTGCCTGCTTCTGCTCTAAATAGTTCTTGCACAATTTGGAGGTGTGTTTAGGGTCATTGTCCTGTTGTAGGATGAAATTGGCTCCAATCAAGCGCTGTCCACTGGGTATGGCATGGCGTTGCAAAATGGAGTGATAGCCTTCCTTATTCAGAATCCCTTTTACCCTGTACAAATCTCCCACCTTACCAGCACCAAAGCAACCCCAGACCATTATATTACCTCCACCATGCTTAACAGATGGCGTCAGGCATTCTTCCAGCATCTTTTGATTTGTTCTGCGTCTCACAAACGTTCTTCTTTGTGATCCAAACACCTCAAACTTGGATTCATCTGTCCACAACACTTTTTTCCAGTCTTCCTCTGTCCAATGTCTCTGTTCTTTTGCCCATCTTAATCTTTTTCTTTTATTGGCCAGTCTCAGATATGGCTTTTTCTTTGCCACTCTGCCCTGAAGCCCAGAATCCCGCAGCCGCCTCTTCACTGTACATGTTGACACTGGTGTTTTGCGGGTACTATTTAATGAAGATGCCAGTTGGGGACCTGTGAGGCGTCTGTTTCTCAAACTAGAGACTCTAATGTACTTATCTTCTTGCTCAGTTGTGCAACGCGGCCTCCCACTTCTTTTTCTACTCTGGTTAGAGCCTGTTTGTGCTGTCCTCTGAAGGGAGTAGTACACACCGTTGTAGGAAATCTTCAATTTCTTAGCAATGTCTCGCATGGAATAGCCTTCATTTCTAAGGACAAGAATAGACTGTCGAGTTTCAGATGAAAGTTCTCTTTTTCTGGCCATTTTGAGCGTTTAATTGACCCCACAAATGTGATGCTCCAGAAACTCAATCTGCTCAAAGGAAGGTCAGTTTTGTAGCTTCTGTAACGACCTAAACTGTTTTCAGATGTGTGAACATGATTGCACAAGGGTTTTCTAATCATCAATTAGCCTTCTGAGCCAATGAGCAAACACATTGTACCATTAGAACACTGGAGTGATAGTTGCTGGAAATGGGCCTCTATACACCTATGTACATATTGCACCAAAAACCAGACATTTGCAGCTAGAATAGTCATTTACCACATTAGCAATGTATAGAGTGTATTTCTTCAAAGTTAAGACTAGTTTAAAGTTGTCTTCATTGAAAAGTACAGTGCTTTTCCTTCAAAAATAAGGACATTTCAATGTGACCCCAAACTTTTGAACGGTAGTGTATATATATATATTTCATATTCCTTGTTGTCTTTTGTTTTTGTACTTTTATGTTGAAATTCTTGTTTAGTTCCTGTTTCCTGTTAGTTTTGTAGTCCTTTGAAGTTTTATACCTTGCTTGGTTCTCCCTGATTATTTCTCATTCCCTGATTGTTTCCCCTGGTGTTCCTCATTCCCTTGTTTGTTCCCTTGTGTATTTAAGCCCTTGGTTTCCCTGTTTCCTGTGTCAGTTCTTGCATGTATGAATGTTTTTGTCTATGCTCTGTGCCAGTTCCCTGTGTTTTGCTTTTCATTTTGCTCCGAGTTTACTTGTTTGTTTTTCAGTTTAATAAAGCTGCGTTTAGATCCTTATTCCTAGCCTGCCTCGTCACAATATATATATATATATATATATATATATATATATATATACACATACAGTATACATATATATATATATATATATATATACATACAGTATACATATATATATATATATATATATATATATATATATATATATATACACATATACATATATATATACACATATACATATATATATACACATATACATATATATATATATATATATATATATATATATATATATATATATACACATATACATATATATATACACATATACATATATATATATATATATATATATATATATATATATATATATATATATGTATATATATATATATATGTGTATGTATATATATATGGACAACTAATGAAAATCCCAAATTCAGTATCTCCGAAAATTAGAATATTACTTCCCAGCCAGCAATGACATGTGGGGCCCAAATGGGTTAAGTATGGGTTCCATGGTTACTGTGTGGGCATGGGCTTTGGCTGGGTGAAATCAGCAGGTCCCATGTAGGTTTTGTAGTATGAGTCCCACATAGGAAGCCCATATGAGCTGATTACATGGGCCCCATAAGGGACAGGCATGGGCCAATTGGGCATATGGGTCCTGCATGGTATATTTATGGGCCAAGTGGGCATGGGTTTGATCTGGGAACACATATATGGGTCTTGAATGGCATATTTATGGTCCAAGTGGGCATGGGTTTGAACTGGGAACACATATATGGGTCCTGCATGGTTTATTTATGGGCCAAGTGGGCATGGGTTTGAACTGGGAACACATATATGGGTCCTGCATGGTATATTTATGGGCCAAGTGGGCATGGGTTTGATCTGTGAACACATGGGTCCTGCATGGCAGAGGCGAAAAGTAACTATGTAGGCCTATTGAGTTATGTACTGTACAGTTTTTAGTAACTTGTAGTATAGTAACTCTACATGTAGGCTAATCAAGCATGTTGAGATTGAGTAATTGTAACTCAATACATTTCAAGTCACGCTAGTCACCAAAGACAAACATTGCATACATGTAGATCTTTTGCCAAAACAATCCATCAGTCATTTTTGTTAGTCGTGCAGAAAATGAAAAATGTAACTTCCCAAAAATGTAAAAAACATCAAAATAGGTCAAAGTTAGGGTTAGGGTTAAGGTTAGGGTTAGGGCTAGGGCTAACACTTCAAATAATAGCCCAGTCCCAGACGCCTGTCCCTTGGGGCAGAAACACATATTTAGACAATTAACTAGGGATGCTCAATATCATCGGACGCCATGAGTGTATTTTTTGGAGAGATGTTTTTTTTTTCAGAGATTTTTTTTTTTTAAATATATTTTTGATTTATTTATACCGGTATGTCGTGACATTTAAATTTTTTTAAAGATCATTTTTGTTCAATAGAACAATATATTTCTTGCAGTTCAAAGCGTCAAGTGTCTTGTATTTATCTTGGACTTATATTCATTCTTCATTTTTAGTTTTTCTTAGATTGCTTCCTTAAACCATTTGGCATGGTTGGGCTTAGATAGGCCTTGCGTGAATTGCCCAGTTATGACCCACATAAGACCCTTACAGGTCCCACTTAAAACCCATCTGGGAATCCACGGCTGGCCCCCTGTGTGGATCCCAGGTGCAAGCCCATTTTAAATGCCCTTTAAGCAGGTGGGGCCCAAATGGGTCTGTCATGAATTGCCCGGTTAAGATCCCACATAACACCCTTATAGATCCCTTTTAAAGCCCATCTGGGCATCCACGGCTGGATCATGGGTGCAAACCCACTTTAAACCCCTTTGAGCATGTAGGGCCCCAATGGGTCTGGCATGAATTGCCCAGTTAGGACCCACATAAGACTCTTACAGAGCCCATTTAAAACCCATCTGGGTAGCCATGGTTGGATCCCGGGTGCAAGCCCACTTTAGACCCATTTGGGCAGGTGGGGCCCAAATGGGTCTGACATGAATTGCCCAATTAAGACCCATGTAGTACCCTTACAGGTCCCACTTTTAGTACGGGCTTTAGTCTGGGCTTCCACGGCTTGCCCCAATGTGGATCCCGGGTGCAAGCCCATAATGGGGCCCACATTTGCCGCCCATGAAGCCCTCATCTGGGCCCCACATGTCATTGCTGGCTGGGTTAAGACCAATACAAAAAAAGGATTTTTAGAAATGTTGGCCAACTGAAAAGTATGAACATGAAAAGTATGAGCATGTACAGCACTACTTAGTTGGGGCTCCTTTTGCCTGAATTACTGCAGCAATGTGGCATGGAGTCAATCAGTCTATGGCACTGCTCAGGTGTTATGAGAGCCCAGGTTGCTCTGATAGTGGCCTTCAGCTCTTCTGCATTGTTGGGTCTGGCGTATCGCATCTTCCTCTTCATAATACCCCATAGATTTTCTATAGGGTTAAGGTCAGGTGAGTTTGCTGGCCAATTAAGAACAGGGATACCATGGTCCTTAAACCAGGTACTGGTAGCTTTGGCACTGTGTGCAGGTGCCAAGTCCTGTTGGAAAATGAAATCTGCATCTCCATAAAATTGGTCAGCAGCAGGAAGCATGAAGTGCTCTAAAACTTCCTGGTAGATGGCTGCGTTGACCTTGGACCTCAGAAAACAGTGGATCAACACCAGCAGATGACATGGCACCCCAAACCATCACTGACTGTGGAAACTTTACACTGGACTTCAAGCAATGTGGATTCTGTGCCTCTCCTCTCTTCCTCCAGACTCTGGGACCTTGATTTCCAAAGGAAATGCAAAATTTACTTTCATCAGAGAACATAACTTTGGACCACTCAGCAGCGGTCCAGTCCTTTTTGTCTTTAGCCCAGGCGAGATGCTTCTGACGCTGTGTCTTGATCAAGAGTGGCTTGACACAAGGAATGTGACAGCTGAAACCCATGTCTTGCATACGTCTGTGCGTGGTGGTTCTTGAAGCACTGATTCCAGCTGCAGTCCACTCTTTGTGAATCTCCCCCACATTTTTGAATGGGTTTTGTTTCACAATCCTCTCCCGGGTGCGGTTATCCCTATTGCTTGTACACTTTTTTTCTACCACATCTTTTTCTTCCCTTCGCCTCTCTATTAATGTGCTTGGACACAGAGCTCTGTGAACAGCCAGCCTCTTTAGCAATGACCTTTTGTGTCTTGCCCTCCTTGTGCAAGATGTCAATGGTCGTCTTTTGGACAGCTGTCAAGTCAGCAGTCTTCCCCATGATTGTGTAGCCTACAGAACTAGACTGAGAGACCATTTAAAGGCCTTTGCAGGTGTTTTGAGTTAATTAGCTGATTAGAGTGTGGCACAAGGTGTCTTCAATATTGAACCTTTTCACAATATTCTAATTTTCTGAGATACTGATTTTGGGGTTTTCATTAGTTGTCAGTTATAATCATCAAAATTAAAAGGAATGAACACTTGAAATATATCAGTCTGTGTGGAATGAATGTATACATTATACAAGTTTCACTTTTTGAATGGAATTACTGAAATAAATCAACTTTTTGATGATATTCTAATTATATGACCAGCACCTGTGTATATATATATATATATATATATACCTATGTATTATCACAATAAGGTACGCAGTGTATGTTCTTGCTAAATTGCTCGCAAACTTAAGATTGTTGTTTAACATAGTAGGTCATACATACCATGTAATATTAGAATTGTTACCCCTTAGTTATAAAATACTTACAGTATAAATTATTTGTAATTTTCCATGTAGTTACCCCTTTATTCCTCAAACTTTGTTCCCTTATACCTACACATAAGTAATTTATAGGTAAATTATCATTACGAAAAGGTACGCTGCAAATTCGGTGTACTTGCGCTGTAAATTTCAGACTGTAATCTAAAGCATTACCGTCATTTGTTTGTGACAGTAATAAATCAAATATGACCAAGAGTCATTTTAACTAGGCAAATGTTGACTGTGTTTATTTCCATTTATCAGGTCCAAGGGTATGTCTCGGTGAGACTCTGGCGAAGGCAGAGCTCTTCATCTTCATCACTTCTCTTCTACAGCGGATTCATTTCTTATGGCCACCCGGTGAGAAATGGCCAGACATGGATGGGATTGTCAGTGTGGTTCGCTCTCCTCAGTCATTCAACATGATCTGCCACAGCAGAGATTCCCAAGAGTGATCATCAGTAACTTTTTCAACATCTTTAGAATGTTTTAGGATTCCGTAGCTAGTTTAAGTTTAGATATAGTTTTGAAACTAACATTTTAAAAAACAAATAGACATCTAGTTGAACAGTTGAAGCCTATATTCATTTCTTGATGGTTGTCTTTATATCTTCATTGTTTTGTTTGTCTTGTTATATCTTTTTCAAGGGAACATGATGGATTATAACTTTTTTTTAATTTTTTTAAACAAGCTAAATAAAACTCATCTGCTCTATCGGAGGTCTCTGCCTTTTCATTATATGTCCTCCATGCCATAGTTGTTTACGTGGGATATTAATTTGTTGTCAAGACAACTGTATTGAAAGAGTTATGTAGTGCTAAAGTTCCTTCCTATAATGAGAAATGAGAAAAGGATAAAGTAGACAAAATATAATTTTATTGAATTAAAAAAAACAAACATTTTGTTTTAAAAACATTGATTTAGTGTAATAAAATGGTACAACTGTCAAGGAACCACGAATAAGCACCCTAAAGGAATTGCATCTAGTCACATGTAAAACCTGAATACCCATTGGAATAAAATGTAGAAAAGAAGGGGGCTCTACAATGGGCCTGAGAACTGGGCTGGGGTTGAGGCGGAGCCACCTGGGCTATCGCTGCTGCAGGGGGATGCCCTCGGCGAGCAGACAGGGTGCAGGATCTTGAGCCGCACCGGGGCAAGATGTGCTGGATGGCCTCCGTCTGCTTCTGCACCGCCGAAAATTGCTGGGTGAAGTCCTCAACGGTGTCGGCAAATAGTACAATCTGGGAGATGGGTGCAATGAGAAAGCGGGCTTTGTCGGTGTCCCTCATCTCGACCAGATTCAGCCACAGGTGGCATTCTTGGACCACCAAGGTGGACATCGCCTGCCCGGGTGCTTGCGCTGTGACCTTCGTCGCCCGGAGGGTGAGATCGGTCGCCTATCACAGCTCCTGCAGCACATCGGGATCAGGACTGCCCACGTGCAGTTCTTTTAGTGCTTTGGCCTGGTGTACCTGCAGGATGGCCATGGCAAGCAGGGCGGAGCCGGCCTGTCCAGCGGCACTGTAGCGTTTGGTCGCCAGAGACGACGTTTTCCTACAGGCTCTGGAGGGGAGCACTGGTGGATCCCGCCAGGTGGCGGCATTTTGCGGGCACAGGTGCATCGCTCCTGGGGATGGTGGAGGTTTCCAGTCCATCCTGATGCTCGCAACGGCCTGAACAGGCATGGTGGTCAGCTCTGCATCAGCCGCAGACTGGGCGGGCAGAACCGAAGGTGGCAGCCCAGTCGAGTCATCGGTGTTCGACATTGCCAGTGCACTCTCCGATGCAGCGATCGAAGACTTATCCTGCTTGCAGGCCCAGAAAGAGATGTCATGCTGGCCGTGAGGCAGGCTGGTCTAATATCGGGACCGGACAGGAGCAAACGAGCATGCTGGGCAATGGGATGTCTGTGGGGAATTACTAGGCGCGACCGCACCCCTTGAACTCCCCAAATCACCACCAGCGCCAGCTGGGCTGGCCTCATACCCGTGGGAAGGGCGGCTAGAGTGCCTGTCCCGCGGAAGAAGGAGAACCATGACCCCATCTTGGCCATTGTCATATTCTCGCAATGAGAACATGAACCATCTACAAACGCTGCCTCAGTGTAATCGCTGCCCAGACACATGAGGCAGCGCCAGTGGCCGTTGGAAGCGGAAAGATAACGACCACATCCAGGAATCACACAAAGACGGAGAGGCATCTTTACAAAGAAGTGCTGAAAGGTGTGGGGCCCAAAAATACTGGTCATTTGGTCATTTCTTTGGGAAATTCGGTTTGGAACGACCCTACAGTTTGGCTGCCATTATTTTTCTTCCATCGAAAAGCCCTGCGAAAGCATCATTTAAGCCTTTTCAAAGTGTCCAAAAATCCCCTAGACTACATTACATTACATTGACAGAAAGTTCAAAGGAGTTAAGAGTCTGTTCTTGAAGGCCAAACATGCAGTTATAGCAATTAATAGTATAATAAACGTTTATACAAAGAATAAAGCTTAACCAAATAAAGCCTAATATATGAAATAATAGTCAAAAATGATATATTTTTAAACCTATTTTTCTGCCAAATTTTAAGCACGTTGCTTGAAAGAAATAAATACAAATTTTGAAATATCAGTAACGAGATAAACATTTATGACAAGGAGGAGGGCGTGGCAGAATTGGGCTAATCAGCCGAGGAGAGGGATAAGTGCAGCGGAATGCGGCAGTTCGGGAGAGAGAGAGAGCCACATACAGCTGCCATGTCTGCGTTTATGTTTTTGTGTCTTTTTGTTTAAGTTCCTATTAAAATATTACTTTGATTGTTCAACTGGTTCCCACCTCCTCCTTTCCCCTTTTAACCTTATTACAACATTATTGTTAATTATACTTTATCAAAATCAGCAAAAAAATCCCATAAAAAAGATGAGTGCATCAAAACATGATGTTAGATATTTTGAAAATGAAATAACAAGGTCTTCTACTTCCAGTACAGCATGAAAACCTTCACCAGGAGTCAGCAGACATCTCATACACATTGTGATGATGATGATGACGATGTAGAGGCTTTTAAAATGGATGTATCAAATATGATACTCACAGCATTATAAGGTTAAAGAGTTGTTCAAAAAATTTAATTAGAAACAGAGAGGCAAAAGGGTCCTATAAGATGGCTGGGGCCCCTCATAGTCACAGGGACCTGTTGAGGGGGCCTTGAATAAGCTTTGGGGCCCACATATTTGCAACCTGGTCTCATAGTGAAAATGTGACTCTATATACATTTTTGGTAAATGTCTTATATGTTATTTAACAGTATACCAGACGTAGCAGACTTGGAGGCTTTACGCTATTCACAGTGGCATCCATGCACAACTCGCCATGTGCCCCACCTAGAGACAGAACCCCACATTATAGCGACCACGAGAAGGTTACCC
The DNA here is from genome assembly GCA_032164185.1 of Moxostoma hubbsi. NCBI lineage: Eukaryota > Metazoa > Chordata > Actinopteri > Cypriniformes > Catostomidae > Moxostoma > Moxostoma hubbsi. The sequence continues at coordinate 35,962,266 of JAVLUX010000020.1, read as the reverse complement.
CATGTGACTTTTCCCTCCCTAGCAACTGGGCCAATTTGGTTGCTTAAGAGACCTGGCTGGAGTCACTCAGCACGCCCTTGATTCGAACTCACGATTGACTTGTTGTTTTGATCATTGCTTTGTAGGCCACCGTACAATTAGAACAAGCAGCTTTGCCGCGTCTTTAAAAAAATGCATCCTTAAAAAAACACCATAAAAACAGCCTATTTAAGACATAATGTATGTCTTATATTTTCATATCATATGCAATTAAATATGATTTAAATACTTAAAATTGCCCTATTTGATTGTGCTTTTTTTTGTCGACTTTTTCACACATTATATTTTTTCTTCTTCTTGCAACCCTCAAAATAGAGAGAGCTTTGCAACCCCCCATGAAACTCTGGTGAGGCCTGGTTTTACTCTTGTAAAACCATGGTTCATTTTCGTAAGGGATGGATAACGATATTGTGAGGCAATGCAAAACTGTTTCAGAAAATAAATTCCCACCCTGTCCTCTAAGCGGCTCATTAGAGGTTTTCTTGCATTGAATAAATGTTTTTAATAAATGGGAGATGTTAATAAATTAAATGTAATATATTATAAATGAATGTTTTATAATATTTTGTACAGGTATACAGTATAATACATTAGATACAAAAATCTAAAAATTACATTTTATTTTCTTTGTGCAACAAAGCACAAATTTACCATTTAGTTGCATCAATAAAATACTTGATTTGTTTCCCACCAACAATCTTCACCACCAATTGAGGCATGATGCATTTGCCCTCAGATTTCCATTCATCCATTATATGGGGTGCAATATTATATATTGTTTATTTGAATAGGGACAGATACAAAAAGAAAACATAGATTATTACATAAAGAACAATCCGATGCCTGTATCACAGTGTTTATAGCCATGGCTAATTTGCAACACCTGTCCCTAGAAGGGCTTTTAACAGTTAAGATACTAAAGGAATAAAAAAATTCACAGTGAATACAATATAATGTCTAGAAACCAGTTAGCACCAATAAAAGTTAGTATAGTAAATGAACACATTCACTCGAACTCACACAGATGCACACCTCACATACACACAGACACACAGATATACATTTCATATGGCATGATCACACTGCTGCTGCTGTATGAACCAGGCTTCATACAATCCAACATCATACAGTATTAATTGTGGCTTAAATTTCCGAAAACTTTCTGCGGTTAACCGTATCAACATACATAAAGTAAGAAAGAAAAGCTCCTAGTCCATGAAGGCTTACATTGGAAATGATCAAATACATGAAATACTTGTATGTTGAACTAGACAAGTTTTTTTAAAGATTGACTTACCCACTATCACCGAATCTCTGTTTTCGTGTGTCTTCCAGCTATATAACAACCCTATTACCAAGATTACACTGCCCTTGATTTGATATGTTTGTATGAAGCACTCCCTGATGAGGTTTGGAGGAGGAATATCCACAAATAACAGTGCACAGGCCGTTCTCTCTGGGGCACTATGGACTCTAGGGGTAATCTCAACTGCACCAGGTTACATGACCAGCCCAACCCCTCTGCAACAGACCGCTTCAAGAACAAACACAGATAAGAGTGATTTATTACAGTCCCATTGTGAAGGGGTGTTATTCTGCCTGACTATTCAACACTAAAATCCTAGTGGCAAGTAAATGTTCCTAATAGGTGTCCTCTAGCTAAAGAAAAGTGCAAAACAGCTCTTAGTTTGTTTAATCTTTATTATGTCTCTACTGTTATTTGATTTTGTATTCTAACAATTATTATCTAATCCAATCAAATCTGAAACTCAGAACTCTAGGTATTAAATTGGGAATACATTTGTCCCGCAGCATTTGTGCTATGGACATGAATGATACCTTAAATTGTGTGACTTGTTGAGAAAAGGATCTCATGAAACCTGTAAAGAAAATGTCCTGATCCTATTTGACTCCAAAACCAAAGCAACAAAAAATAAATAATATTTTGCATATAGAAAATTAATACTATTTTTAGTGTCATTTAGACTTACATGAATTGTCATTATTTTTATGACAGTTATGCAAATATGTCCACCGATTCTCATTACTGCAATGCAAAATAAGATGATCATTATGATATTCAACGGTTAAGGCTCTAGGTTACTGACCGAAAGGTCGGGGGTTCAAGCCCCAGCACCATCAAGATACCACTGTTGGGCCCTTGAGCAAGTCCCTTGACCCTATCTGCTCCAGGGGCGCTGTTTCATGGTTGACCCTGCACTCTGACCCCAGCTTAGTTGGGATATGCGAAAAAAAAAAATGCATTTCATTGCCTCTGTACCTGTACTCTGCACAATGACAATAAAGTTTAATCTGAATCTTAAAAATAATGTCACAATGCAAAAAAAATTTAATAGTCACAAATGTAAGCTTAATTTACCTTATGCAATATATATATATATATATATATATATATATATATATATGCTGTGTGATAGGTGATTTTTACACTTAGTGCAAATAGTCACTGCATTTTTTAAACAGTAAAATTATATAGACTGTTTATATACATGTATTTAACTTTTAAAATATTTATGAAGTCCGTGGGAATGCTACGTGCCTGACAAGTGCTCTATATTTAAAATATTCCTATATTTAAAAGTCTTCCCATATGGAAACTCTGGCCTATTGTCCAATTTCTAGAACAATTTGAACTTGAAGAATGTCAGAAGGGACAGTCAAATGTAAAGGGCATTTAGTCCTTTATGATTCAGACTCTAGGGGGCGTTGTATTCACAGGTAATGGATGTCGTCATGTATCTTTCAAGTGAGCTTTCTGGCAATGTTTTCAGTTCAAGATGACATGAGTAATTAACACCACACTGCTCAGACTTGAGGATGTATTTAGTGTTTTTGAGCACCAAAGAAAACTCCAGCCCGTAAGAAACAGAGGTCTGTCCAGGGGTTGAATGTCTGACAGCAGGCGGGGGTGATTGTTACCCGGTGCGTGCCGTGGCGCCATGCTCGTCTCGGGACTCGGGTCTGGAGCCAGTGTTGGAGCGGTCTCATATGCATCAACCCCAGCGGCCGACCGCCGCGGAGGACGCCATATGCCCCAGCAGCCTCTGGAAAAGTTTTAAGGGGACCGCTGTGCCTGGCCTGAAGGCGGCGAGGCAGTTCAACACTGACTGGGCACGCTCGTTGGTGAGATGTGCCGACATTGAGACCGAGTCTAACTCCATCCCGAGAAAAGAGATGCTCTGAACTGGAGTGAGCTTGCTCTTTTCCCAGTTGACCTGAAGCCCCAGACGGCTGAGGTGCCTGAGCACCTGGTCTCTGTGGGCGCATAGTAACTCTCGCGAGTGGGCCAGAATGAGCCGGTCGTCGAGGTAGTTGAGTATGCAGATGCCGGCTTCTCGGAGCGGGGCAAGAGCTGCCTCTGCGACTTTCGTTAAGACGCGAGGGGACAGAGACAGGCCGAAGGGGAGGACTTTGTACTGATACGCCTGGCCCCCGAACACAAACCGCAGGTAGGGGCGGTGTCGGGGCAGGATGGAGACGTGGAAGTACGTGTCCTTCAGGTCTACCGCTGCGAACCAATCTAGATGCCGGACGCAGGTTAAGCGTGAGCATTTTCAACGGGAGTTTGTGCAACACTTGGTTAAACTCGCAAGTCCAAGATTGGTTGTAAGCCGTCGCCTTTCTTGGGTACGATGAGGTAAGGGCTGTAGAAACCCTCCTTCATCTTGGTTGGAGGGACAGGCCCTATCGCGTCTTTGGCCAGAAGAGTCGCGATTTCCGCGCGCAGGGACTGGGCATGTTCGCCGTATACTGCGGAAAAGCGGACGCCCATGAAGGGGGGGCGGGGGCCTGGCAAACTGAATTGCGTAACCGAGTCGGATGGTCCGGGCCAGCCAGCGAGACGGGTTGGGAAGTGAAAGCCACGCGTCCAACCTCTGCACTGGGGCGCCAAGGGGACGATTAATTTTGACGTACCCGGCAGGGCTTTGCAGCGGGGCGGAGCAGGCAGGGCAGCGTTGGGCGGCGACAGGGCGACCCGCAGCTGGGGTGCTGAGAAATTCTCCTCCCGGCCCTCCACCGGGGACGGAGCGGTCTTACCACCTCCGGAGCTAACATCTTGGTCCCTGGGTTGAGCGTCTACGGACAGCCTGGGAGCCTTCCGGGTCCTTGAGGGGGTCCGTGAGACGGGGGCGTCCGCTTCCTGCGGAGTGCTCGACACTGGGGCTGAGAGCTGGGCCCGGGTTGAGGCGGAGCAGGGTGTTTCATAGCCGCAGGAGGACGCCCTCGGCGAGCAGACGGGGCATGGCCCATGGCGGCAGGCTTGCGGCGGGGCAGGATGTGCAGTGGCCTCCGTCTGCCTCACCGCTGAGGACTGCTGGGCAGAGTCGTCAACGGTGGCGCCGAATGGACGGAGCTGGGAGACGGGGGTGTGGGAGAAGGTGTGCCTTGTCTGCCTCCCGCATTTCGACCAGGTCCAGTCCACAGGTGCGTTTCTGGACCACAAGGGGTGGCCATCGCCTGTTCGAGTGCCGGCGCTTCTGACCTCCGTGGCCCGGGGGCGCGGTTGGTCATCCAGCTCAGTTCCTGCAGCACATCAAGAACAGGACTACCCAAGGTGCAAGTTTTGAAGTGCCTTGGCCTGGCGTTGGTTGCAGGAAGGGCCGTGGCGCGCAGAGTGGAAGCGGTCTGGGACCGTTCCACCGCGAGGGTAGTGAGAGCGGAGGAGCAAAGAAGCCTTGGCTTTGCTCAACTCGTCCTGCACGTCCGGGAAGAAAGGAACGGGGGGGCGTGGCTGTGAGCGGCGCACCTGCCCGCGGGACCAATCAAGTAGCCCGGGAAAGCATAGCGGATCTCCGTGCGTCAGGCTCAGGCTGGGCGGCAGACCCGAAGGTGGCGGCCCAGGCGAGCAATCAGCAGCCGATGCCGCTGTAACGCTCTCCAATGCAGCGGTGATGTCATCCAATTCTGAAGCAAGCAAGCGTGCCGGGGAGGCGGGGGGTTCGAGGGGGTTTACCCGGCGAACAGAGCCCGTCATATTCCCCGAATCGCCTTCATCGCCCGTGGCGCCTGCGCCGATCCCGTAGGAAGAAGGCGGAGCGCGGGGGGCGGCTGAAGTGGCTTTCTCTCATTACAAAAGAAAGCCGTGCGACCGCAATTCTATAACGGCCATGTTCTCACACTGAGAAGATGAACCATTGGAGAGAATGCTCATCCCGGGCTCAGACGGAAGCAAACAAGCATGCCGGGGAGGCGGGAGGTTCGAGGGGGTTTACCCGGCGAACAGAGCCCGTCATTGTCCCCAAATCGTGTTCATCGCCCGCGGCGCCTGCGTCAATCCCGTAGGAAGGAGGCGAGGCGCGGGGGGCGGCTGAAACGGCTTTCTCTCTTTACAAAAGAAAGCCACACGACCGCAATGTTGCCATGGCTATGTTCTCGCACTGAGAACATGAACCATTCATAAAATGCTGCCTGCGTGTGATCGCAGCCCAGGCATGCAAGACAGTGTTTTATGACCGAGAGAGGTGGGGAGAAATCACCGCATCCAGAAACTACACAGGGGCGGAAATTACATCTTTATAAAGACGCGTCCTGAAAAGGACGTTCAACGCCGCTGTGTAATGCTCTTTCAGAGAAATAAACTCTTTTACGGAGAGAATCACTCTTTCAACTCTTTTAACTCTGCGCTGTCGAAGCGCCCAGGGGCAAACTGCACGCTGGCAGTGAAGAGAAAAGCCGCTGTAGTGCGCCGTAAATCCAACAGCAAAGCAGAGCGTCAGAGGATCAGAAGCAGGATCAGTTGTGTTACTCGCAGCTGACTGCATACACACGACCATCGGCTCCGAAGAAAATTACTGAATGAACGAGCGTATTTCTCTCGCTTTTATATCCGTATCCGGAGGCGGAGTATGCAAATACTGTTCGCCAACTCTCATTGGCCTTTTTTCATAGATCAGAGGTATCTTTCGGCGCTCAAGAGAGACCCCTAGTGTCGCTTCTTCGACACGACGTCGAAGTGAGCGACAGTCGGGGAATTGCAAATTTCATGTGCTCAGCAATGTGTTTGTTAGAAAGCATCGGCTTACTTTGTGGTGTCTTGCCAAGGACACCATGCCTGCTTAATGTTTTTAATATAGTAGACTCATGAACAGAGATGTTAACCAGTTCCTATGATTCCTTCAAGTCTTTAGCTTTCACTCTAGGGTTTCGTTTTTACTTCATTTGGAATTCTGCATGTGCCATTCGAGTCATCTTGGCTGGACGGCCACTTCTAGTGAGAGTAGCCACAGTATTAAATCATGTCCATTTATAGACAGTTGGACTGTGGACAGATGAATAGCTAAACTCTTCAAGGTAACTTTGTAACCCTTTCCAGCTTTAGGCAAAGCAACAAAGCGTAGGTATTCTGAAATCTCTTTTTTGCTTGGCATGGTCCATATCAGCAGATGCTTCTTGTGAATAGCAAACTCAAAATGTTTGAGTGCTTTTTATAGGTCAAAGTAGCTCTAACCCACACCTCCAATCTTGTTTCATTGATTGGATACAAGGTTTGCCAAACATCTTTAGCCTAGGGGTTCACTTACTTTTCCACAGCACCGTGAATGTTTAATTGGATGTGTTCAATAAAGACATGAAATTATATAATTGTTTGTGTATTGTTATCTTAAGATAAGATCACATTTTAAGACCAATTAATGCAGAAAACCAGCTAATTCCAAAGGGTTCACATACTTTTTAGAACTGCGATATACATTATACATTAAAGTGTCTCCTTTTGTGTTCCACAGAAGAAAGTAATGAATACAGGTTTGGAACAACATGAAGGTGAGTAAATGATGACATAATTAAAATTTTTGTGTGAACATCCCTTTAATAAACGTAAATATGAGCTGCATATACCCCATTATATGAACAATTATTAACACAACATAAGCTGAATAGGACAAAAGACAATTTTGTAAATGCATAAACAACAATAGATGTGTGATTTACAAGGATAACAAATAGAACAGACATTGGACCAAATATTGTTTGATTGGATGCACAAGCTTTGATGTCAAAAACAAAAGACATGGGAATGTGTTCTCTCTTTTGATAAGCCTATTTATTTTGCTATCCTAATTATGCACAATTAAATTGTTAGGTGCATTTAATTATTATGCATTTAGCATAATGTTTTCCCTGCTGTCTGCGACCCAATCAGAACAGACCAGTGACCCATTTTTGGGTCGCGACCCACCTGTGGAGAACTACTGGTCTAGTCTGTTTGAGCCAGAAAGGTGCTGACTGAATCTACATTTGAATTTAAGGATCTATCCTTGATAATATGTGCCTTTAAATATGGGGAGATACAAAAGTTAATAACCCGTGGTCAGGGGATGAATCTGTCAAGGGGGGGTGGGATGGGGGTCATCCATTTTAAGCATTGAGTGGCGGGGAGGGGATGTTGGAGGGGTCGAGGAGGCCAATTGCACCACATTTAATGAGCCACTGACGTGCCCATGCCCCCCCCCCCCCCCCCCCTTTACATGGCGCCCCTATGCATTGCATAACTTGCATATATGGTTTTGCACCTCAAATTAAAGTGTGAAAGTGATTCTTAATAGATGTGTAAACAGCTAATTTTGGGGAGCATCGGTAGTCGAGGCACATCCCAGTGTTTCTGCCTCTCTAAACGGCTTAACATGGTTGAAGTGTGAAAGTCAGATGACTAATTCAGATCTTAATGATCAAAATGTGATCCAGCCAGGCAGTGGCTCCGACTCCCTCCACGAGGAAGATTGCAGAGCTCCAAATCCTCAAAGGAGCATATAATCACACAGAGTTTACTCTAACTTCAGAGGGATGAGAAGATGGCAAAGACGAAGACGGAAAGATGAAAGAAAGAGGGGGTTGGTGTAGCGTAGTGGTTAGAGATAGGGATGGCAATCGTATGAATTTAATTATTCCTTTTAATGACTTTGCATGTTTCATGCTGTGTTAGATTCAAAAGAACCAACTCATAAGAGTTGTTCACTTAGGAATCGGACAACACTGGTCATGCTATATGTTTTGTGCTGTAGATTTAAAACAACTGGCTCAAAAGAGTCATTTGTTCGAGAATCGTATAATCTGGTCATGTTGTATGTTTCGTGCTGTAGTTTTAAAAGAGCCGGCTCATAAGAGTCATTCATTCAGGAATCGGTCTACTCTGGTCACGCTTATTGTTTCACACTGTAGATTCAAAAGAACTGGCTCATGAGAGTCATTAGTTAGAGAATCGTATAATCTGGTCATGTTGTATGTTTCGTGCTGTAGATTCAAAAGAACCGGCTCATAAGAGTCATTCATTTGAGAATCGTCTAATCTGGTCACACTGTATGTTTTGTGCTGTAGATTCAAAAGAACCGACTCATAGGAGTCATTCATTCAGGAATTGTTTACTTTCTTCACACTGTATGTTTTGTGCTGTACTAGATTCAAAACATCCGACTCATAGGAGTCATTTCTTCAGGAATTGTTTAGTTTCTTCACACTGTATGTTTTGTGCTGTACTAGATTCAAAAGAACCGACTCATAGGAGTCATTTCTTCAGGATTCGGTCTACTCTGATCACGCTGTGTGTTTCACACTGTAGATTCAAAAAGAAATGGCTCATAAGAGTCATTCGTTTGAGAATCAATCTACTTTGGTCACGCTGTATGTTTCATGCTGTTGTTTTAAAAGAACCAGCTCGGGGGGCCTGGGCAGCTCAGCGAGTAAAGACACTGTGTACCACCCCTGGAGTCGCAAGAGTGACTCCAGCCAGGTCTCCTAAGCAACCAAATTGGCCCGGTTGCTAGGGAGGGTAGAGTCACATGGGGTAACCTCCTCGTGGTCACTATAATGTGGTTCACTCTCCGTGGGGCTCATGGTGAGTTGTGCGTGGATGCCGTGGTGGATGGCGTGAAGCCTCCACATGCGCTACGTCTCCGCAGTAACGCACTCAACAAGCCACGTGATAAGAAGCGGGATTGACGGTCTCAGACGCGGAGGCAACTGAGATTCGTCCTCCGCCACCCAGATTGAGGCGAGTCACTACGCCACCCTGAGGACTTATAGAGCATTGGGAATTGGGCATACCAAAATGAAGAAAAAAAAAAAAAAAGAACCGGCTCATAAGAGTCATTTGTTCAGGAATTGGTCTACTCTGGTCACACTGTATGTTTCACACTATAGATTAAAAAAAGAACCGGCCTATAAGATTCATGTTATTTGTAGGCTACTGAAAGCTCGTACATCAGAGTGATTAAAGGATGGTTGTTGATGCAACATTTTATGTAATAAGAATTGCATTTCGTATATCCAATTATTTCTTCCTCACAAGTACTATAAGAAGAGTTAATGGACATGGAATTGTTAGGAATCGGAATCATGAATTTCGCAATTGAATGTGTTTTCCATTGTCATTGTCTATCAGTGTGATTCTCTCATCATCTCCTTGATTTTGTCGCTCTAGTTCAATCCATCTGTCACTGTGATCTGTGAGTCAGCGCTCTGATCTCTGATCAGCTTGACAATTCAACTCTGCAAAGCAGACAGAACAAGGCCTGTCTCTCTTTTTCTCTCTGTCTGTCCGTCTGTAATGCCTGGCAGCAGCCGCTCTGAATCAGGTTATCCGCTGACAGATAATGAATGTAGCCGGTATCTAAGCATGCTCCCCAAAGCCAGCTCAATCCCTCCAACAAGATAAAGCCGACAAATTACACTGCCTGAAAAAAACTCCAAACACAGCCTGCCACTCACAGAGAGAGAGAGAGAAAGAGACAGACAGGCCGAGAGAGCGAGGAATCGTAAAACACATAGTTCAGACTCTAAATATGGATGGTATGATCCACATTTAAAGGAATATTCTGGGTTCAATATAAGTCAGGCTCAATCGACAACATTTGTGGCATGGTGTGATTACCACAAACAATTACAGTGGTTACAGGAAGGTACAATGGAAGTGAATGGGGCCATAAAAATACAAATATACACTGTTTAAAAAGTATAGACGTCAGACTTCATATGTGTTAACATGATTTTAGAGTGTTAAAATCAGGGATTTATCCCTGTTACAGCATTTACCAAATTTCAGGGTGTCATGATAACTAAGTTTTAATATTAACTTTATACAAATAAGGTTAGTTAATGATTTTATCACATTATAAAAATATCAACAAGTATAATGTTTATATATTGTGGCTATACTTTTGAAACTGCGTGTATTTAAATGTTTTCGGCCCCATTAAACTCCATTTGTAAGTGCATTACTGACATCGTGATTTTTGTTGTTTTAAAATGAACAAAGGGATGAGTCAAAATTATTGTTATTGTTATTATTATTTTATGTTGATTGAGCTTTAATTTGTCTTAAATCTGGGACTATAAGTCATTTAATTCGTCAAGTTGCTGTGTTGCTTGGCAACATGTTATTTTGCAAATCATTTTTTTATTCATATTATCACTATTAATAATTTAGGAAAGGTTAACTAGTAATAATAAATGGGAAAACCTGATGATTTTAGTGAATTGGTTCATTCGGACTGTTTATTTAATGTGATCGATTCACAAAAACAAAACAAAAAAATAATACTTTTTGCAACTTTAAACAAAACAGTTGTAATAGGGCCGGCTGGGTATCGACACAGATTTCCTGATTTGATCCAATTCCAATTCACAAGCTCTTGATTTGACTACAATTTCGACACAGTTTGATCTGATTCGATTCATTTCATTATATTTAAGTTATAATGTCCATTTTGCTTAAAGATTAAAGATATTCTCTCTCAGCTAAAGCTATAAATTAAACAGGGAACCAGGGCTGGACTGTTAATCTGGCATACCGGGCATTTTCACGGTGGGCTGACGCACTTTGGGGCCGATCAGGGGCGGACTGGCCATCGGGAGAACCGAGCAGGCCGGTGGGTCGGCCGCGAAATGTGCCGAATGGGCCGAGATAAGCAAAAATGAGCTCAAAATGGCAACACAATATGCAGAAAAGGACAAAAAAACAACATGGCCCAAACTGCCGTTTAGAGGTAGACAATATATCGTTTTATGATATTTTTTATTTTGAAATGACCAATAAGGTTCTGGTGGTGGCGTAGTGACTCGCCTCAATCTGGGTGGCGGAGGACGAATCTCAGTTGCCTCCACATCTGAGACCGTCAATCCGCGCATCTTATCACATGCATGTTGAGCTCGTTACAGCAGAGACATAGTGCGTGTGGAAGCTTCACGTTAGTCTCCGCGGCATGCACGCACAACTGACCACATGCCCCACCTAGAGCAAGAACCACATTATAGTGACCACGAGGAGGTTACCCCATGTGACTCTACCCTCCCTAGCTACCGGGCCAATTTGGTTGCTTAGGAGATCTGACTGGAGTCACTCGGCACACCCTGGATTCAAACTTGCGACTAATTTTTATGATTAATCGTTGCCGATAGTTGCTTTTTGAATTGTCGTTTATAGGCAAAAACCTATGCCAATTTTTTTTCCCTCCGTTTTCCTCTGTGGAAGTGAAATAAAAACAATCATTGACATCTCAAGGGGATTTGCTGTATCTAAATCTTTCATCACTGACAATATTCATCTATAAAATAAATATTGTTTAACATTCAATAAATCAATTTTAAAAACTAGCGGCAGATTAATCGGTTATCTGCCTTTCCCAACATATTAGTTATTGTATCGGCAAAATCCACAAACCCACTTTATATCATGCGGCCTTACTTAACCATATGATGCAATGTACTTATTATGTACATGTTTTTGCATTGTAATCACATTTAAAGTACTTATTTAATTACATTTGTAGTTACACAGTTAATTTAACCCCTAACCAACCATTACCCCAAAACCTAACTCTAGCCCCTTACATCCCTCTACGATCATGTTGGAGAAAGAATAGTCATTGGCTAGTAAATTTTAGTTTGTACTCACCAGATTTTGACCTCATGTAAGCATAATGTAACTAAAAAATATATTAAGCAAAAGGAGAGAGTGGGTATGACACTGGTTTTAGTCATAGTGCAGCAAACTACTACAAAAGAGCAGCTTAGTTATACATTTAAAGTCAATCTTCTATTACAAAATCACTGTAATGCACGTGCTCTCACTGCTTCTTGCATTAGCACTGAATCAGAGGACAAGGCCGAGATAATAAATGTGCTTAGAAATTAATTGATAATGTGATGCCTGATTCCCTTGATTGTTAACCTTTTGCGCTGTGCAAATGACACATCACTCCGTTTAAACAATGGGGTCGTCCAGAAATGGCGATTCTGCATCTGCTCTCGTGGTGTGGAGAGACATTGATCAAAAATGCCACATCCGTGTGAATGAGTCCCTCAGAGCTCCGTTCATCCATCGCAGGAGCTCCGCCTGCATGCATTCATCATTTTTAATGTCATCTATGATGTCGGCACATTCATACATCCTTCATACATTCTCGAGGTCTTCGAAAGTTCTAAGGAAGCCAGTTTGAAACGTAAAGGAATAGTAGACCTCAAAAATGAATCTAACTTTGTCGTTCCAAACCTATATGCTGGCATTTTTGTCCCGTGGACCAGAAACTGATAATTTTTGAAGAACTTTCAGCAGTTCTTTTGCATGCAATGACACGCAGTGAACACAACTGTCAAATATCAAAAAGCACAAAAAGCATCATAAAAGTTGGCCTATTATAAATGTAGTTTTTAGTTCAAACGGGGTAGGAAGATTTCAGCTTCAGTGTTTCTCACAGACAGAAAAAAAAAAGATGCTGACCTGATTTGAAAATTACCCTGAATTGTCTCGACATCAGTTGTTTTGTCATGCTATAGAGGATTGTTGCTAGCTAGATCTGGAACAGGTCCGCTGTGACAGTTATTAGGAAACATTCTGTCTAGCCTTCACAAACGGCAGCATTCATTCATCCCAAGCCTCATGGACCAGAGTTCAACGTGAGGGACCACAAGAGGCAATGAAGCAATACGTTTCAATCTTCCTGAAGGTCACCTGACCTACATCTGCCACAGGAAGTGTGTACATTTTTCTTATCTGTCTGTTTGTAGAGATTTAGCAGTAGCACTCCTTGAAATTCAAACAAATGCACATATTGTGTTCTTATTAGCAGGTATAGAGATATTCTCGGGGCTGTTTCGTGTATAAGAATAGCTTCAAGACAACACAAAGCCTAAACTGACCTTAATTCCTTTCTTAATACTGTCTTATCTGTGTCATATCTGATGTAGTTAAAAGCATAGTTCTCCCAAAATAAATTATTCATTATTAATTAGTCATAAATTGCTCATGTCATGTCACCCCCAGAAGGTCGTTCACAGTGGTTTGCATGTGCATGCAAGAACTTGCATTATTTAGACTTTGTATAGATATACAAATATGAAAACAATACAATTTTCACTAGCTGAAATGCTAAGAATGTAATTATTGCTAAAAAAAATGCCAGTTTTTGACATTAGTAGTTACATTCGTACTGGTAGTCTTTTAATTGCATTTTTTTAATTGCATTCTTTTAATTGCATTTTTTTTAATTGCATTTTTTAATTGCAGTTTTTTAATTGCATTCTTGTAATTGCATTTTTTAATTGCAGTTTTTTAATTGCATTCTTTTAATTGCATTCTTTTAATTGCATTCTTGTAATTGGATTTTTTTAATTGCATTATTTTAATTGCATTCTTTTAATTGCATTCTTGTAATTGGATTTTTTTAATTGCATTATTTTAATTGCATTATTTTAATTGCATTCTTTTAATTGCATTTTTTTAATTGCATTCTTTTAATTGCATTCTTGTAATTGCATTTTTTAATTGCATTTTTTAATTGCATTTTTTAATTGCATTTTTAATTGCATTCTTTTAATTGCATTTTTTAATTGCATTCTTTTAATTGCATTTTTTATTGCATTTTTTAATTGCATTCTTTTAATTGCATTTTTTATTGCATTTTTTAAATTACATTCTTTTAATTGCATTCTTTTAATTGCATTTTTTAATTGCATTCTTTTAATTGCATTTTATTTTATTTATATAATTATTTTCTTACTAGTTAAAATTCCAAATACACGTATTGTACTATATGTACATCTAACTAGTAAAAACTCATTTTTCTGAACATTTATATCGCCACTAGTGAAACCAAATTACAGATTTCCTAAATGCATTTTTACTAGTAATTCAATTGTTGGGAACACTTTATTTTACAGTGTCCTTGGTACACATATTGCATGTAATGACAATAGTAATAACAGTAAATATTGCATAATTACAAACAACAAACCCTAATCATAAACCTATAGTAAGTACATGTTGTTCATTAATATTACTCAGTACTGACTTGTGTAATTTCACTGTAACAAGGACTCTGTAAAATAAAGTCTCCCACAGGAAGTGTGTACATTTTTCTTATCTGTCTGTTTGTAGAGATTTAGCAGTAGCACTCCTTGAAATTCAAACAAATGCACATATTGTGTTCTTATTAGCAGGTATAGAGATATTCTCGGGGCTGTTTCGTGTATAAGAATAGCTTCAAGACAACACAAAGCCTAAACTGACCTTAATTCCTTTCTTAATACTGTCTTATCTGTGTCGTATCTGATGTAGTTAAAAGCATAGTTCTCCCAAAATAAATTATTCATTATTAATTAGTCATAAATTGCTCATGTCATGTCACCCCCAGAAGGTCGTTCACAGTGGTTTGCATGTGCATGCAAGAACTTGCATTATTTAGACTTTGTATAGATATACAAATATGAAAACAATACAATTTTCAGTAGCTGAAATGCTAAGAATGTAATTATTGCTAAAAAAAATGCCAGTTTTTGACATTAGTAGTTACATTCGTACTGGTAGTCTTTTAATTGCATTTTTTTAATTGCATTCTTTTAATTGCATTTTTTTTAATTGCATTTTTTAAATTGCATTCTTTTAATTGCAGTTTTTGAATTGCATTATTTTAATTGCATTCTTGTAATTGCATTTTTTAATTGCAGTTTTTTAATTGCATTCTTGTAATTGCATTTTTTAATTGCAGTTTTTTAATTGCATTCTTTTAATTGCATTCTTTTAATTGCATTCTTGTAATTGGATTTTTTTAATTGCATTATTTTAATTGCATTCTTGTAATTGCATTTTTTTAATTGCATTTTTTTAATTGCATTCTTTTAATTGCATTCTTGTAATTGCATTTTTTAATTGCATTTTTTAATTGCATTTTTTAACTGCATTTTTTAATTGCATTTTTTAATTGCATTCTTGTAATTGCATTTTTTATTGCATTTTTTTAATTGCATTCTTTTAATTGCATTCTTGTAATTGCATTTTTTTAATTGCATTCTTGTAATTGCATTTTTAATAGCATTTTTTAATTGAATTTTTTAACTGCATTTTTTAAATGCATTTTTTAATTGCATTCTTTTAATTGCATTTTTTAATTGCATTCTTTTAATTGCATTTTTTAAATTGCATTCTTTTAATTGCATTTTTTAAATTGCATTCTTGTAATTGCATTTTTTAATTGCATTCTTTTAATGGCATTTTTTTAATTGCATTCTTGTAATTGCATTCTTTTAATTGCATTTTTTAATTGCATTCTTTTAATTGCATTCTTTTAATTGCATTTTTTAAATTGCATTCTTGTAATTGCATTCTTTTAATTGCATTTTTTTAATTGCATTTTTTAAATTACATTCTTTTAATTGCATTTTTTATTAAATTTTTTTAATTGCATTCTTTTAATTGCATTTTTTATTGCATTTTTTAATTGCATTCTTGTAATTGCATTCTTTTAATTGCATTTTTTAATTGCATTCTTGTAATTGCATTCTTTTAATTGCATTCTTTTAATTGCATTCTTTTAATTGCATTCTTGTAATTGCATTTTTTAATTGCATTCTTGTAATTGCATTTTTTGATTGCATTCTTGTAATTGCATTTTTTAATTGCATTCTTGTAATTGCATTTTTAATAGCATTTTTTAAATTGAATTTTTTAACTGCATTCTTTTAATTGCATTTTTTAAATTGCATTCTTGTAATGGCATTTTTTTAATTGCATTCTTTTAATTGCATTTTTTTAATTGCATTCTTTTAATTGCATTTTTTATTGCATTTTTTAAATTACATTCTTTTAATTGCATTTTTTATTGCATTTTTTTAATTGCATTCTTTTAATTGCATTTTTATTGCATTTTTTAATTGCATTCTTTTAATTGCATTTTTTAAATTGCATTCTTGTAATTGCATTCTTTTAATTGCATTTTTTTAATTGCATTCTTTTAATTGCATTTTTTATTGCATTTTTTAAATTACATTCTTTTAATTGCATTCTTTTAATTGCATTTTTTAATTGCATTCTTTTAATTGCATTTTATTTTATTTATATAATTATTTTCTTACTAGTTAAAATTCCAAATACACGTATTGTACTATATGTACATCTAACTAGTAAAAACTCATTTTTCTGAACATTTATATCGCCACTAGTGAAACCAAATTACAGATTTCCTAAATGCATTTTTACTAGTAATTCAATTGTTGGGAACACTTTATTTTACAGTGTCCTTGGTACACATATTGCATGTAATGACAATAGTAATAACAGTAAATATTGCATAATTACAAACAACAAACCCTAATCATAAACCTATAGTAAGTACATGTTGTTCATTAATATTACTCAGTACTGACTTGTGTAATTTCACTGTAACAAGGACTCTGTAAAATAAAGTGTAATCCAATTGGGTATATCAGGAATGGACAGTTGCACTAGTAACAATGTAAATATTTATATGCGACATTGGATTTAATGTAATTTTATTTTGAATTGGAGTGAATGACAGATCATTATGAAATTTTACTAGAGAAAACACAGTTACAGAAATCAAGTTTTTACGAAAACATTTTTGATATAAAAAATGGGTATTCAGTGGTAATTTTGCAAGTACAGATGTCTTTTTTTTAAATAAAGAATTAATGTTTTTTACTGGTGCAAATGTAATTACTGATATAAAAACATTGCACTTTCACAAGTAGTAATTCCATTTCTAATATCAAGAATTATCCTGCACATAAAGTCAACTTGGCTTCCCATAGAATTCAAGATTTTCACTGAAAAGTAACTTGATCAATTGTTTCTCACCAAACCCCATTGTTTGCCTTCAGAGGACTTGGAATATGACGGACGAGTCCAAATTTTGTGTCCTTTTTCAAGCTTTAAGTAAGGGATAATCCACGGTTAGGTGTGCATTTAACGATTTGAAATGCACAACGAGGAGACGAAGAACCACCCGATGCGAAGCGGAGATTGAATCTGTGAAGTGTATTTACAATCATTTAATGCACACCTACTGTAACCGTGGATTATTCCGCTTATACTGTACCATGGCCACTTGCCAGAATTGATTAGAATAGAGCTGTCATAGATTTGTTTGCAGCGCAACTTTTGACTTGAAGAACAAAAAATAATGGTTCATTTTATCTAAGGGTTGTTGGATCTACAGCTCTGCCTATTTGAGACACAGAGATTAAATATTGTGACCACACACTTGGTCAAAACTGTGAATTTAAATGCACAATCCAGAAATTATAATATCCACAGAACATAGAGTGGTTGGCACTTAAGATAAAATGTATTGTTTAATTTGTACTGATTGTCATTTTCACATTAATGTGGAAAACCAACATTACAAACGTGACAGTGACAGTAAAAGTAGCACTTACTGGATGATAAGGATGAAATCGCAATTGGTCCTTGAACGGTAACACTTCACGCAAATTGCTGCCGGCAATTTGTAAACAAACAACACTTCTCCTTCAGCATTTGACTCAGAGATGTGTTAGTGTGGGGGGCCCCTAGTGGCTATAGGCGGCACTTCAGCACAGGAACATAACATACACAACACATTACAGTTTCAAAGGTCTTGCATTGCCTTGCCGGACAGCAAACGGTCCTGATTTCCTTCTCTCACCCTCTGAACAAAAGCAGCTTATATTAGCTATGCTGATGAACGTGGTTAGGAAATGGTTTCAATTGCTCTAGCTCACTGTGCATGCTCTGTAATGTTATGTTGCTATGGTTACAAACAGCGCATTCATATAGAATGGTGATTAAACTGAACGGAACTACCCGTGCATTCAACAGTTCGAACTGCACATATTCCAGCCAATCAGAATCGAGTATTGGAACAGACCATAAAGTGATTTAACGCTGCCATCATAATGAAAAGATGGGTCGAATTACGCATTAAAAAAATTATTTTGAGTTCCGCATAAGTAAGTAATTCATTCGGGTTTGGAACGATACGAGGGTAGGTAAATGATGACAGAATTGTCATTTTTGGGTGAAAATTTCCTGTAGGCTAGTAGTGTGACTACTTTCAAAAATGAAGATTTATGTGGATCTGAAGTCTCTTTTCATAAAATGTTGAAGTAAATATTACATTTTAAAAGTGAGCTGTGGCCCACGAATGATTGCATCCCAACCTCTGTCATTTTTTTGACAATGTGTGAAAGTTGCAGGGATAAAAAAGCTCTCCTGTCAGAAAGGCTGACGGTTTGTCATGAGCTCATTGCCCAGTGGGACAAGGCTGTCATTTGATCCATTTTAATGGAAGTTCAGATCCAAAAAACCTTGAGGGTTTCCAGGGAATGGCACATGCCCAGTCCTCACGGATGTGTACCTGAAGAGAAACCACAGATTCATTTAAAAGCACACAAACATCACAGACAGGCAAAGAATAAACTTCAAAGTGGCCCGAGGCAAGAAATTTTAATGTTTGTTAAAAATTAAAAAGAAAGTCTGTCTGAAATTGAATGTTTTGGAGCGATTGATTGAAATGCAGTCGGTTGGTGCTTTACAGCTTGATGTTCCTTTCGGTATTAGATAGTACCAACCTGGTCTCATGGAAACACGTTACTAAACCAAATGATTTTTATGTGGCTTGTTGTACGTATAGTATCAGTTTCATTGTGAAATGAACACTAGAGGCGTTACAACAACAATGACTTTAATTCCCTTTCAAACAAATCACTTCCTTTTCACCCTGTTCTCATGACAGCTAAACACTCATATAGCGCTTAACTTGTAAGTGATACATTTTAACATTTGCATCACATAAACAACTACATTTACAAGCTTGTTTGGACACAATTAAATTGCACAGTAGCTCCACTGATAGAACGTTGCACTTGCGATGCAAAGGACTGGGGTACGAGTCCTGAAGAGCACGCGTGTCGACACTTGAGCCGAAAGTGTCATAAGCACAGGGCTGTCGCTGGCCAAATTGATGCCCTATGCAGAGTTCCAGGTGGATGATGGGGGTGGTTCGCGCAATATGAGCGTGAAACAATCATCTGACCGATCATCCGACCATCTGTGTTCCGCAACTGCTTTCGGGTCCTTGAATAACGTATAACGTCAGTAAGGGCAGCCGGTGGACTTTCTGGTGCCCTACTAGGGTAAGACGGTGCCTCCCTAGGGAGTTGGTGCACTAAGCAGACTGTGTAGTCTGCTTATATGGAGCGGTGTTACTGTAGAAGCAACACAAATTGACGTAGTTGCTTCAGCAGTTGCGATTATCATCTCACATTTGATTTTTATGACAATATTGGTTAGGGTTAGGTTTAAGGTTTAGGGTAGGTTTGACATTAAAAGCCTTATCTATTAGTGAAAAAACTGATATTTCATATTAGAATTGCCACAATACGTGTAATAAACCACTTTTGCTAAAATATCACGACTTAAAACCACTTACTGCATACTATGCTGTATACATTTATTACGGTCTAGTGTTTTTTAAAAGTAGTATGTTAAACAGCATGTATTATGCAGGGGAAATATGCAAGGCTTTGTGAAAGTAACTGTGATAAGTCTCTAGCTCTTTTAGGAAGGAGGAAGCTGCAGCCGGATACATAATCCAACGTAAATCCTTCATTTTCTATACTTTTCAGTATAAACACACACTAATGGCTCTTCAGCACTGCTGCTCACATGTACAGTCATGTTTGTGTGTCGCTCTCTCCCCTCCGGCGGTCTGGACTGCCCTCTTACCCTTCCAGCTCTCATAGAACAGCTGCTAAAGATAATTTTCCACAGGTGTCAATCCTCAATGTTCTTCCTCTCCCGGTCTTGCTCTCCACAGACGGAGCTCGGCCACGCCCCCATAGCCACAGTGACCCAAACCGTGCAACTAAAATTGTATAATTTTGAATACATTTGTGTTTAGCTGCTACGCACTTTGACGTAAACCAGAGTCAGAAATGAAGGGGAGCTGTGACAAAAATGCCCCCAAAATTCAAAATTAATTTGTAACATCTGATGTAATTCTTTATCCTATTCTACGAGTCTAGTTATACATATTATATGATTTCAGGCGATATATTATTTAGATGGAGAATTAAATTGAAGTATTTGAAATGAAAGGATGACACATGCTATGTTTTTTATGTTTAGAACAATATATTCCCTCATAAAAGTACATAATGCACCTGAACATAAAATCCAGGGGGCTATTAATGCCCCTTAATGAATTAAAAGGATAATTTCGCACACTAATAGTAAAAAAACGACATCTGAATTCGAATTTCAGTTTCGATTTGCTGTGTTCCTGTTTGTTTAAGTGCCTTAAATCTATTTAAAACTTTATTGTAACAAGGCTTACTGTATGTTGCATGTTTAATTCAGAGAGTGGCATCCAGTTATCATTAAAACGGTTATTTTTTATCCAATTGTTTGTTAAAAAGCATTAGCTCTTGGTGGTCCAAACAAATAACAAGATGAAATAATGGAACTTCAGGGTGCAGGATCATGGGCAATGTCAGTATACATCACAAATTTTGCTATGAGAGCTACACTATGATAGTTTTTTTTTTTTTTTTTAATGAACTAAATGTAATTAATGAGCAAGTTCACCAATAATCAGTCTTCCAAACCATGTTTTTGCCCTACCCTGATTAATTATGGTAAGCCTATAATAATGATTTATATTTTATTTCATGTCTGTATATATTCGGTGATAGTTGTGGTGGTAGTTTGAAGCTCAAAGCATGAAAAAATGAGCGACATTGGCCATGGATCATGTCAAGCAAAAAGTGAAAGCGACAGAGCCCGTAATAAAAACACGAAACAACATCGATTGGCTTTTCAGAGTTGGTGACAACTCCGACCCAGAGATGCAGTTTTTCTCACTGGACAGGTAAGATAATGTAGTGGACCGAGAGTGAGCCAGGTTCTCTTAGCAGTAGTTTGTTAGATAGCATTAGCCATTCTAATGGGGCATTTTATTATGGATTGTGTTACTGCAGTGCTTTTAATTTCATTTTCGAACTTTTATGCTGGTATTAATGCCAATCTCTAAGCCAGTTACTACCTTGGTCTATATGCCTGCTAATTAACTTGAGTCGAAGCCCAACTCACATAACTACCAAAAATAATTTCTTCTGCTAGTAACTTGCAGCTTAATGCTTCAGCCGCTAATTCTGTCTTTAAAGGTTAATAAGTTATCATTAAAAATCAATTGGGGTATTTACTTCCGGAACCAAACTGTGGCACTCTATTCCATGCATTCTGAAAATGTGCATAGTAAACACGGTATACATATTGTATAAATAGTAGTATGGTAATAACATTGTCAAGGAATTTGTGCATGTATTGAAGTATGAGTGCAAAATCGTGTGTCCCATTTGTGTGTGCACGCATACATGTGTGCACGTGAATGTGTGTTAGCATGTGCATGGGTGACCGTAATAAGGTTAATAAGGACGTCTTTACGCTGTCACACACCGAGCCGCCACTCTGATCTGTGCCACATGCCGTGGTGGAATATTTCAGAATATGAATTGCATACTTGGTATGCTGTTGTCATATGGCTTTTATTAGTATTCTATCAAGCCTGTGAGGCGTTTAGAGCCACCAGATGTAGCTAAAATGCCTCTCACTGGGGGAGTTCCAATTGTGTAGTGTCAGATCAGTGCTATGCACGTCTGCTGTTCATACCGTAGGTGAGATAATCAACACAGATAGTTTGCATGAAAGCAGTGGGGTATGACTTATTTCTGAGGTAGATGTAAGTGTTCGGAACCAGTTATACTTACTAATCTGGCTTTTAAATGTAGGGCAGGACTTTTGATTGGTTCCTGGTTTAATCCGTGAGGAATAGAGCGCAATAGTCTGGTTCCCTTTCATTTTCTCCATAGGCGAATAGATTTTTAAAGATAGCTTATTTCAACTTCATTAATAAAATAAAATTAAATAAATAAATAATAAAAAAAACATTTTAATAGCTGAATTCATGGTGAAGAACTACACTAGCCAAGATCCTGAAGAGAAAAAGATCCTCCAATCAGAGAATCACGTCGAAGTGCGCGAAAAGAGCTCTGCACTGACTGACCACTCCCATGATGCACCGTGACTGACACAGTTGAGTATCCATACGCTCTCAAACTACTTGTATACATCAGAATAGTTTGGAATATACTTTATATGTATTGTTTCTATACTTAGAATCAGCAACTTTAAATCAATAGTTTTATATTTTTGTATGGAAAATACCAGCACGGACAAGCTTCAAAATTTCTCCTTTTGTGTTCCACAGAAGAAAGCAAGTCATACGGGTTTGGAACGACATGAACTATTCCCTAAAAAGTTTGTCTTGAAGCTTTTGGCTGTAAAACCCTTTGTGGATCTAATTGGTACTTTTATCTACAGGAGTAAATATGAGTTCTTAACAGTGATGGTGCTGGCAAGAGTGGCCAAAGACATCTTAGAGGGGCTACAGTGACTCACGACACTGACCGCGCTCAATACATCAAGAGGACAGAGATTGTGTGTGTGCTTGCAGCTGGTGTATTTGTGCGAAACAGGCAGAGTGAGAGATTGTGAGTGTGTAAGAGGAAGCTAGCACAAGAGAGCTTGCGTGGGAGCTGCATATGTGTTTGTGTGTGTGTGTGTGTGTATATGTGTGTTTTCTCCTCTTCTCTTAGGCAGCTGAGGTCAGTGCTCTTGACCTGTGTAAATGTCACAGTCAGTGAGCGCTTTATCTACACCACACAAATGATCATTCCGCTCATCTGTATTCAACGCCCAGTCTCTCTCTCTCTCTCTCTCTCTCACACACACACACACACACACACACACACACACACACACACACACACACACACACACACTCAAGCACAGCAATAGCATTATCTCACAGTATCATTCTTAGTCTTATGCACCGTGAAAAGTTTATCTGCTAAACCAACAAACACGATTTGTGAAAGTTGGGTGACATTTTTGTCCTCATTTAAAGTGCACAATTTCTGTGCCACTAGCATCACCAAATTGAATTGGCCATCCTAGGTGTGAGTGAGAGTGTGAATGCAGGTTTTTTAGCCATGTGATGGATTGGCCCCCTGTCCAGGGTGTTTCTCTGCCTTCAGCCTGGGACAGCTGGGATAGGCTCCAACACTACCCGCAACCCTGCATAGGTCAAGTCAAATCAAATCCCATTATTGTCACACGACCATATACACAAGTGCAACAGTGGGTGAGTCTTCAAGTGTCTACAGAAGATGTATTGATGGCGTCCGAGAACGTCAATCCGTGCATCTTATCACATGGCTTGTTGAACGCGCTACCACAGAGGATTCACGCTATTCTCTGCGGCATCCACGCACAACTCACCACACGCCCAACTGAGAGTGAGAACCACATTATAGCGACCATGAGGAGGTTACCCCATGTGACTCTACCCTCCCTAGCAACCGGGCCAATTTGGTTGCTTAGGAGACCTGGCTCAGCATGTCACTCAGCACGCCCTGGATTCAAACTCATGACTCCAGGTGTTATAGTCAGTGTCTTTACTCGCTGAGATACCCAGGACCCCGGTGGATGGATGATTGATTCAAACTGGTTTCCAGAACAATCTAAACATCTTTTAGATTGATATTGATTTTTAAAAAAAAGCAGGTTGTACCACCCCAAACTCATCCCACTGGTTGAATCAATGTTTCTGTTTCAAGCTCAAACAAACAGAGCAATGTTTTTATAACGTAACAGAATGACAGTTTTTGCACTTTCTCAGGGGAATAAACCTATGAGTGGCTTAATGGTCAATTATGTGATGTTAAAAAACTATTTGTCCATATCTAACAAGTTATTTACAAAATAATGCAATTCACACAATAAATGAACACACCCATACTACGATTATTATTTTAAGTGGTGTAACCATCTGGAGGCAGTAAAATAAATACATTCTTGAAAAAATGTATGTTGGCATAAGAAGTTTGCAAAAAATCTTATATTATTATTTATAAAAAATAAGCAGTGAAACATGTTTAAATCTTATAAAAAAAAAACTGTATGTGGTGTAACTAATATGGAAGTAGCAATTTCATTGTTATGTGACAAAAAAAACGTAGAACAAAGACACCTTTAGGACCTCATGACTCTGTGAAGTAAAAACAAATAAAATCTGATATTTGTACATATTTATGGAAGGCACATTTGTTCAGGTCAAATTGAGTAACCCTAAGAAAATGTCTTGATATTTGTGACTTTAAAAAAAATAAAAAAATAAATACATATATATATATATATATATATATATATAAATAAGAAAAAAGTGTCAGGAAAATCTATGATCAAGAATTGTTGTTTTAAAGCTAGAAAGAGTTACAAAGTTATCTAGAAGAGTTTAGATATTCATCTGTCCACAGTTAGACAAATTGTCTAGAAATGGAGGTAATTTAGTACTGTGGGTACTCTCCCTAGAAGTGGCTGTCCAGCCAAGATGACTTAAAGGGCACATGCAAAATGCTCAATGAGGTAAAAAAAAAGAGCCCTAGAGAGACAGATAAAGACATGAAGGAATAATTGGAATTGGTTAAAACACACACACACACACGTTGGTGCGGCTATCCTTATGAGGACTCTCCATAGACAATGATTTTTATACTGTGTGAACTATAGATTCTATCCCCTAAGCCTAATCCTAACTTTCTGCATTTTTACATTTTCATAAGTTTTTTAAGCATAATACCCTTGTAATTACCAGTTTGTACCCTAAAAAAGTCCCAAACTCACCCCCCCCCCCCCCCCCACACACACACACATATATAAAATTGGAAAATAGTTTTTAAATTAATCGATTTTTAATACGATGGTTACACCAGAAGTCGTTAAGAAAATGCAATAAGTGTATGAAACCTACATGCTAAATGCAAAAAGTGCTTTTTGTGTTCCAGAAAGAAATAACAAATGGTTTTGGAATGACACGAGGGTGAGTAAATAAAGACTATTATAAATAGTGAACACTTCCTTTAAGCAGTGACTTTAGTTAATTAGACAAGCCTCTTTTTACGTTTAGCATGAGAAACGCTACAAAGACCTACGCTGACATATTTTTACGTAAAAGCGCTTATTTCCTTATTTCCTGAATTTCTGTGTTTGTGTAATATCACCAAGCAGCTGTGATTGAACAGAGAAAGCCATTTCATTTGCTCGTGTTTATGTAATCAGTGGTTCCTTTCGGAGGCGCGAGCCTGATGGACTGATAACGAGGGTTGTTATAACCCCAAATTACACAACAGCCAATCAAAACGAGGGTTACTGCTAACACTGACTCTGTCTCAATTCCTTTGTCCCCTCTCAAGGTAGATATTTATGTGTGTCTTCTCATTTCATAAATAAGTGGCAGTATTTGTGTGAGGTGTCTGACCCGTATATTGCGGATATTCATGAGTGTACACAATCTGTCAACCGTTGGCATACTGGATCTCTAACAGTGTGTGTTTCATTTCGCTGGCACGGGCTTGGAGAGGCCTGATTTGTAATTATGTTGTTAGATGCCATGAGGTTTTGGCAATAAGAGATGCAGGAGGATGATTCCTAAGGCGCAAGAGCACCGTAAAGACCAGACGGACATGTTCCATGTAACACAAGCCTGTTCTTTTCAGTAAATTGGCAGACATATGGAATTGTGGATGTAGAAGTTATGAAATAGATTTAAAGGTCCACTTCACAAAAAAATCCCAAATTTCCTTGATCATTTGAAATAAGAATTTAATGTTGTATTTAAACAAACTCTAACCTTTGAAACTTAAAACTTCCTCCTTAATGTTTTACAGTAGAAAGTGAGTCATGCGGGTTTGGAAAAACATAAGTACTGTCCCTTTAAGACCGACTTGAGGTAACCTATAAAATAAGTAATTTACATATAGAAGTTTTAAAGGGAAAATTCAATCAAATATACAAATTATCCCATTATTTTCTCACCCTTGTGCCATCCCATATGTTTTATGACTTTCTTTATTATACAATGCAAGTGAATGGTGACTAACATTTCTAAGCTCCAAAAAGCACATAAAGGCAGCATAAAAGTAGCATCTATTTCTTCAGAAGTGATATGATTTTGGAGATTTGCATTCTTTGTGCATATCGCCACCTACTGGGCAGGGAGGATCATTTTTTGTAAAAAAAAAATATAAAAAAAATGACTTAAATATTGATCTGTTTCTCACCCACACCTATCATATCACTTCTGAAGACATGGATTTAACATGATGTCTAATGGATTACATTTGCCCTGCCTTTATGTGCATTTTGGAGCTTCAAAAATGTGGTACCCATTCACTTGCATTGTATGGACCTAATAGAAATAGAGAAATATTATCCTAAAATCTTTCATTTGTGTTCAGCAGAACAAAGAAAGTCATACACATCTGGGATGGCATGAGGGTGAGTAAATGAAGAGAGAATTTTTACATTTGTGTGAACTATCTCTTTAAATCTACAGCAAAAACAGTCTGTTTAATTATTAGGGTTAGAGTGAGTGTGGAAACTGGACATTTAAAACTTAAAATGATACAAATGTATGTTATGACCCCTTTAACAAAGGGGTCATTTTTTGAAAAATGTGTGTTTTTTTACTCCTTTCTATCTGTCTCTCCCTATCTGTTCCCTGTCGACCACACGACATGGTGCACACATACACAAAAGCGACTGCCCCATACCTCCAGACATAGACAAATTGCCATTGTACCTGAAACAAATTGGCCTCGGGTTAAAAGAGCATATTGAGGGTTGTCCTCTCTAACCGCTCTATTGTCCCGCGCCCTTTACTGTCGCCCCTTAAGTACTGTCACTGTAGCCAGCACATATTTCACATCTCTTCTGGAAGGATTTCTCATTTCAGAGCTCATTAACTCGCCTGACAATTAATTAATAACGGTGGTCTGCAGGAGCTCTTGGTCCAGGGGGAATCACAGTCACACGATCACGCTCATGTGGGGTTTACCTGGGACAAGTGTCGACTGTCACTGAGATTCCCAGAGGGGGGGATTTCCAATTAGTGACATGAAACTGGATTGATTAGTATACTCACGAAAAATATTTCAGTCTAAGATTTAACCATTTCAATAGTATGACACATTTCCATCAAATTGAAAAGGCTTGTAAGAATGACTTTTATAGCAAGTTTTTGCATACTTAACTTCAGAACATAATATTGATTAAATGAAGTAAGTTTAATTTAAACATTTCAGTTAAAACAGTAACTTTTCTTACAAATTTTATGTACATGGTGCTTAAAATTAAATGAATACTTTATGAGAACAATTTATGTTTTGAACTTTCCTTATAAACACATGAGTCATCATGTACCACTTAACATAGAAAAGTCTTCCACAGGGAAGCTTAATGCGTGTGACATTATGTAGTCTATTAGACAATATCATCTTGCATTTTCAGCATTAACAACTAATTTAGTGCTGTGCATGCAGACCTCAACACTTGCACAAAACACAATGATCGATCAAAGGATCACTTTAAAAAAAAAAAAATACAAAAAAAATATATATATATATTTATTTTTGTATCATGAATGGGTAATTTTGAGAAGAAAAATTATTTCAGACTTCCCAAAACAAGATTTTAAAAACAAAATCAACTATGAAAATGGTGCAGATAAACATGCAAACAGTGAAACCATGCAAGCCCACTATGCTGGAAACATCTGCGTCAAAATGTTACGTAAAATGTACTAATTTAATGTACCAGTGAAATGAACTCAAATTTGCAAATAAATATGACAAGGTTTTCTACTGTAGGATTGATACATGATGATGCATTGAAAGATTGTGTAGAAGTATTTAAAAAAAAACGTACATTTATTCTTAAATTATAATCATTTAGATTATTTAAAGGCTTGATGGAAATGTAGGCTTGATGGAAATGTAGGCTTGATGGAAATGTTTCATTTGAATTGTGAAAATTGAAATGTGTCCATTTAATAAATGGACGGAAATATTTTTTTTAGTTATTAGTGTGTTCACACTTGTTTGATTTCTGGGGTCTCAGAGCAGTTCGCTTAAATTTTGTCAATACAAATAAATATATGTCAACTCTCCAGACGAACATGTACCGTTATAAAGCAGTTCTTTTCACAAGGACTATAGCTGTCAATCTCCAAAAAAAAGAAAAAAACAAACAAAAAAAAAACACCAAAAAAGCATCAGAAAGGTAGTTTATTTGACTTGTGTGCAATATTATGAGTCTTCTAATGCCATTCAATATCTTTGTTTGAGGAACTGGGCAAAATTTAAGCCATTATTCACTGAAAATATTCCCCTCCTTCCTATTTTAAATTCTGTAAATTTACACTTTTTTTTTTTTTTTGGCTTTTGCTCACATGTGAAATTGACATGTTGCTTCCAAAAGTAAATGTTACCTGAAATCGACCCCATTCTGCCAAATTACTGACAAGTACATTCCCAAATCTGACATTTTGCATCGATTCCAACACGAACACATTTTCCTCTAGCGCTACTAATAGCTTATAGCATTAACAATGCATGATACACGGGTTCTGGACCTGTGGAAATCAGGAAGTAATCGCATTCATCACATACCATAACGATGGTAAGAGCGATTTGGATGATGCATTTACGCTCTATAATTACATTTTTACTTCAGTGACGGTTAGGTTTAGGGTTGTGGTTCGGGTTCGGGTTAGAGTTAATAATATGTGCATTCCTGTTGACTGTATAACATCATTTCCCCGTCTGTCGCTCACTTCGACGTCGTGTCGAAGAAGCGACACTAGGGGTCTCTCTTGAGCGCCGAAAGATACCTCTGATCTATGAAAAAAGGCCAATGAGAGTTGGCGAACAGTATTTGCATACTCCGCCTCCGGATACGGATATAAAGGCGAGAGAAATACGCTCGTTCATTCAGTAATTTTCTTCGGAGCCGATGGTCGTGTGTATGCAGTCAGCTGCGAGTAACACAACTGATCCTGCTTCTGATCCTCTGACGCTCTGCTTTGCTGTTGGATTTACGGCGCACTACAGCGGCTTTTCTCTTCACTGCCGGCGTGCAGTTTGCCCCTGGGCGCTTCGACAGCGCAGAGTTAAAAGAGTTGAAAGAGTGATTCTCTCCGTAAAAGAGTTTATTTCTCTGAAAGAGCATTACACAGCGGCGTTGAACGTCCTTTTCAGGACGCGTCTTTATAAAGATGTAATTTCCGCCCCTGTGTAGTTTCTGGATGCGGTGTTTTCTCCCCACCTCTCTCGGTCATAAAACACTGTCTTGCATGCCTGGGCTGCGATCGCACGCAAGCAATGTTTTATGAATGGTTTATGTTCTCAGTGCGAGAACATAGCCATGGCAACATTGCGGTCGTGTGGCTTTCTTTTGTAATGAGAGAAAGCCGTTTCAGCCGCCCCCGCGCCTCGCCTCCTTCCTACGGGATTGACGCAGGCGCCGCGGGCGATGAACACGATTTGGGGACAATGACGGGCTCTGTTCGCCGGGTAAATCCCCTCGAACTTTTCGCCTCCCCGGCACGCTTGTTTGCTTCCGTCTGAGCTCGGGATGAGTATTCTCTCCAATGGTTCATCTTCTCAGTGTGAGAACATGGCCGTTATAGCATTGCGGTCCCACGGCTTTCTTTTGTAATGAGAGAAAGCCACTTCAGCCGCCCCCCGCGCTCCGCCTTCTTCCTACGGGATCGGCGCAGGCGCCGCGGGCGATGAAAGCGATTTGGGGAATATGACGGGCTCTGTTCGCCGGGTAAACCCCCTCGAACCGCCCGCCTCCCCGGCACGCTTGCTTGCCTCAGAATTGGATGACATCACCGCTGCATCGGAGAGCGTTACAGCGGCATCGGATGCTGATCGTTCGCCTGGGCCGCCACCTTCGGGTCTGCCGCCCAGCCTGAGCCTGACGCACGGAGATCCGCTATGCTTTCCCGGGCTACTTGATCGGTTCCGCGGGCAGGTGCGCCGCTCACAGCCACGCCCCCCCCGTTCCTTTCTTCCCGGACGCGCACGACGAGTTGAGCTAAGCCAAGGCTTCTTCGCTCCTCCGCTCTCACTACCCTCACGGTGGAACGGTCCCAGACCGCTTCCACTCTGCACGCCACGGCCCTTCCTGCAACCAATGCCAGGCCAAGGCACTTCAAAACTTGCACCTTGGGTAGTCCTGTTCTTGATGTGCTGCAGGAACTGCGCTGGATGACCAACCGCGCCCCCGGGCCACGGAGGTCAGAAGCGCTGGCACTCGAACAGGCGATGGCCACCCCTTGTGGTCCAGAAACGCACCTGTGGACTGGACCTGGTCGAAATGCGGGAGGCGGACAAGGCACACCTTCTCCCACACCCCCGTCTCCCAGCTCCGTCCATTCGGCGCCACCGTTGACGACTCTGCCCAGCAGTCCTCAGCGGTGAGGCAGACGGAGGCCACTACACATCCTGCCCCGCCGCAAGCCTGCCGCCATGGGCCATGCCCCGTCTGCTCGCCGACGGGCGTCCTCCTGCGGCTGTGAAACACCCTGCTCCGCCTCAACCCGGGCCCAGCTCTCAGCCCCAGCGTCGAGCACGCTGCAGGAAATGGACGCCCCCGTCTCACGGACCCCCTCGAGGACCCGGAAGGCTCCCAGGCTGTCCGTAGACGTTCAACCCAGGGACCAAGATGTTAGCTCCGGAGGCTGGTAAGACCGCTCCGTCCCCGGTGGAGGGCCGGGAGGAGAATCTTTTCTTGTTGAATTAATTTTCACATTCTCATATTCTCTGTAATGAGCTATTTCCTTTTGTCTCTGGGTCACCTGGCCCGCAAATGCCGTTCTCACGGCACTTTGCCCCCAGATATCAACAGTCCTGGCTTCCTGGACACGGACCACCCGTCTTCAGCCCCACGACTGTCCCCCGGCCGGCCGGTTCCGACGAGTCTAGAGGACGCCTACCCAGGACCTCCTCAGTCGCTAACCCGCCCCCTGCCGGGTGTGCGGAGCAAGGTAAGTGCTTTGAGTCTTGTCTCAGCACCTCAGCCGCGGGTCGCCCCATCGCCGCCCAACGCTGCCCTACCTGCTCCGCCCCGCTGCTCCGCCCCGCTGGGTACGTCAAAATTAATCGTCCCTTTGGTGCCCCTAGCGCAGAGGTTGGATGCGTGGCTTTCACTTCCCAACCCGTCTCGCTGGCTGGCCTGGACCATCCGACTCGGTTACGCAATTCAGTTTGCCAGGCCCCCGCCCCCCTTCATGGGCGTCCGCTTTTCCGCAGTACACGGCGAACATGCCCACTCCCTGCGCGTGGAAATCGCGACTCTTCTGGCCAAAGACGTGATAGAGCCTGTCCCTCCAACCGAGATGAAGAAGGGTTTCTACAGCCCTTACTTCATCGTACCCAAGAAAGGCGGCGGCTTACGACCAATCTTGGACCTGCGAGTTCTCAACCGAGCGTTGCACAAACTCCCGTTCAAAATGCTCACGCTTAACCTGCGTCCGGCATCTAGATTGGTTCGCAGCGGTAGACCTGAAGGACGCGTACTTCCACGTCTCCATCCTGCCCCGACACTGCCCCTACCTGCGGTTTGCGTTCGGGGGCCAGGTGTATCAGTACAAGTCCTCCCCTTCGGCCTGTCTCTGTCCTCTCACGAGAGTTACTATGCAAAACCCACAGAGACCAGGTGCTCAGGCACCTCAGCCGTCTGGGGCTTCAGGTCAACTGGGAAAAGAGCCAGCTCACTCCAGTTCAGAGCATCTCTTTTCTCAGGATGGAGTTAGACTCGGTCTCAATGTCGGCACGTCTCACCAACGAGCGTGCCCAGTCAGTGTTGAACTGCCTCGCCGCCTTCAGGCCAGGCACAGCGGTCCCCTTAAAACTTTTCCAGAGGCTCCTGGGGCATATGGCTTCCTCCGCGGCGGTCGCGCCGCTGGGGTTGATGCATATGAGACCGCTCCAACACTGGCTCCAGACCCGAGTCCCGAGACGAGCATGGAGCCACGGCACGCACCGGGTAACAATCGCCCCCCGCCTGCCATCAGACATTCAACCCCTGGACAGACCCCTGTTTCTTACGGGTTGGAGTGCCCCTACAGAAGGTGTCCAGACGCGTCCTGGTCACGACCGACGCCTCCAGATTGGGTTGGAGCGCCTTTTGCAACGGGCACGCAGCCTCAGGCCGTTGGAAAGGGGCCCAGCTGCGTTGGCACATCAACTGCCTCGAGTTGTTGACCGTCCTTTTGGCCCTGCGGAAGTTTCTCCCGTTAATTCGGGACGAACATATCCTAGTCAGGTCGGACAGCACCACTGCGGTCGCGTACATAAATCACCAAGGCGGCGTACGCTCCCGTCATATGTCACAACTCGCCCGTCGTCTCCTCCTTTGGAGCCAGCACCGACTCAAGTCGCTGCGTGCCACTCACATCCCCGGCAACTTCAATGTGATAGTGGACGCGCTGTCATGACAACGCTTGCCTGGCGGAGAGTGGAGGCTTCACCCCCACTCGGTTCAGCTGATTTGGGAACGGTTTGGCTAGGCCCAGGTAGACCCCTCTGCCTCCCGAGAGACCTCCCACTGCCTGCTCTGGTACGCCCGTTCAGAGGCTCCCCTCGGGGCAGATGCACTGGCACACAGCTGGCCGGCTGGGCTGCGCAAGTACGCATTCCCCCAGTGAGCCTTCTTGCACAGGTGCTGTGCAAGGTCAGGGAGGATGAGGAGCAAGTCACTCTCGTGGCTCCTTACTGGCCCACTCGGGCCTGGTTCTTGGACCTTGTACTCCTCGCGACAGCCCCTCCCTGGCGAATTCCCCTGAGGAAGGACCTTCTTTCTCAGGGACGGGGCACGCTCTGGCATCCGCACCCAGACCTTTGGAACCTCCACGTCTGGCCCCCGAACGGGATGCGGAAGATCTAGCTGGTCTACCACCCATGGTCGTAGCCACGTTCAACCAAGCCAGAGCCCCTTCTACCAGGCAACTCTACGCCCTGAAATGGCGTCCGTTCGTAAATTGGTGTTCTTCCCGGGCAGAAGACCCACAGAGGTGCGCAGTTAGGTCTGTGCTCCTGTTCCTACAGGAGAGGTTGGGGGGGAGGCTGTCCCCATCCACCTTGAAGGTGTATGTTGCCACTATCGCAGCTCACCACGACCCAGTAGACAGCAAGTCTCTGGGTAAGCACGACTTAACCGTCAGGTTCCCAAGAGGTGCCCGGAGGTTAAACCCCTCCCGGCCAAACCTGTTCCCCTCCTGGGATCTCTCGGTGGTCCTCGCCGGTCTTTAGAGATCCCCCCCCCCCCAAGTCGCTAGAATCAGTTGGCTCAGGGCCCTCTCCTGAAAAGACGGCCCTGCTGATCACGCTCACTTCCATCAAGAGGGTCGGGGACCTGCAAGCGTTCCCTACTAATGACACTTGCCTGGAGCTCGGTCCGGCAGATAGTCATGTGATCCTAAGACCTCGACTGGGCTATGTGCCCATGGTTCCTACCACGCCCCCTGGAGATCAGGTAGTGAACCTACAAGCGCTGCCCCGGGAGGAGGCAGACCCAGCCCTCTCACTGTTGTGTCCGGTATGTGCCTTGCGTGCCTACCTGCCTGCCTTCAGGCGCTCTGAGCAGCTCTTTGTCTGCTTTGGAGGACAGCAGAAAGGGAAAACTGTCTCCAAACAGAGGTGTCTCACTGGGTGGTGGATGCCATTCAGTTGGCCTATCACACCCAGGCCATGCCCCCCCCTTACGGGTTCGAGCCCACTCCACTAGGAGCGTGGCATCCTCTTGGGCACTGGCGAGGGGCACCTCCCTAGCAGACATTTGTAGAGCTGCGGGCTGGGCAGCACCTAACACCCTTATGATCTCAGGGTTGAGTCAGTCTCGTCCCGTGTTCTCTCAGGTCCGAGCCCATAGAACTCGGTACACGTTGACGATCTGACCGGGTGAACCGCTTGTTCCAGCGCCGTTTCCCTCTGCCAAGGCAAAACAGTGCGCTTTTGTCCCAGAGGACCCAGGTCCCTGGTTGATTCCTCCCTAGCCCTTCGGGCCCGCAGCAGTTCAGCGGAGGAACGTGCTGGTCCAGTCCACTACGGGTACCTCCGGCTACCCCTACTGGAATAGGTGCTCCACAGATCAGGCCTCCTACGGGACTCCTTCTGTGTGTATTTCCGCGGTACGGTCACCTTGCGAGCTGACCCGCGTCTCCCTTAGGCAGTCCTTCGCTGCCCTCCAGTCGCCGTGTTGTAGCAA
This sequence comes from Moxostoma hubbsi, assembly GCA_032164185.1. Lineage (NCBI taxonomy): Eukaryota > Metazoa > Chordata > Actinopteri > Cypriniformes > Catostomidae > Moxostoma > Moxostoma hubbsi. The sequence continues at coordinate 35,927,765 of JAVLUX010000020.1, read as the reverse complement.
CTCCCCCCTCCTCGAGGCTGGATCTACCACCGCGCCATTTCCTCCCACATGCCCAAAGTGGCCATGTGATGTATTTTGCCACCTATACCTCCCCTGCTGGGCGGGTGTGGCCTCCGCAGGGTCTTTTCCCCCTAAAAGAATAGGACTTCGGAATAAGACCCCCTTCCCTCGATGCGGTAAGGACCCCGGCTGCTCTTGCTCTATGCCGAGAAAACATAGAGAGAAAAGAGGCCCAGCTAGGCTTGGCCCGTTCCCTAGTTGGGAGCGTCACCTTGTTCCCCCCTAGGGTAACCAAAAGGGTGCTGACGCTTTTTCGGGGCATTGGGGAAGAGTACGTGCAGCCTGAACACAGTTGGTCGCTTGTGCACGTGCAAAATACCTGCCCGCTTCTGTGTCAGCAGTACACGTACACGGCTCAGCGCATGGCGAGTTTTGAAGTGGACCCCTAGTGTCGCTTCTTCGACACGACGTCGAAGTGAGCGACAGACGGGGAACGTCTCGGTTACGTATGTAACCTCCGTTCCCTGATGGAGGGAACGAGACGTCGTGTCTTCCCGGCCACGTCGCTGAGCCGAGCCGCTGAGATGCCCGGAACACTCCCGGCTCCTCAGAAAAATCCTGAATGAACGAGCGTATTTCTCTCGCCTTTATATCCGTATCCGGAGGCGGAATATGCAAATACTGTTCGCCAACTCTCATTGGCCTTTTTTCATAGATCAGAGGTATCTTTCGGCGCTCAAGAGAGACCCCTAGTGTCGCTTCTTCGACACGACGTCTCGTTCCCTCCATCAGGGAACGGAGGTTACATACGTAACCGAGACGTTACAGCTAAAAATACAACTCACTTTTTGGCACCTAGAAACTGGAGCGCACACAATAAGTCCTGCACCCCTGAGTCTTCTCTTTACTGTTGTACATGAAACTGGTGTTGAGCGGGTAGAATTCAATGAAGCTGTCAGCGGAGGACATGTGAGGCGTCTATTTCTCAAACTAGAGACTCTGATGTACTTATCCTCTTGTTTAGTTGCACATCTGGTCTTCCACATCTCTTTCTGTCCTTGTTAGAGCCAGTTGTCCTTTGTCTTTGAAGACTTTAGTTACACCTTTGTAAGAAATCTGCAGTTTTATGTCAGTTTCAAGCATTGTGTAGCCTTCATTCCTCAAATCAATGATTGACTGATGTGTTTTTACCATTTCTGACCTAATATTGAGCTTAAGACATGCCAGTCTATTGCATACTGTGGAAACTCAAAAACAAACGCAAAGACAACGTTAAGCTTCATTTAATGAACCAAATAGCTTTCAACTGTGTCTGAAATAATGGCAAGTGATTTGCTAGTACCAAATTAGCAATTTAGCATGATTGCTCAAGGATAAGGTGTTGGAGTGATGCTGCTGTCTAGATTTGATCACATGACTTTTTTCAAATAGTGATGGTGCTGTTTTTTACATCAGTAATGTCCTGGTTATACTTTGTGATCAGTTGAATGCCACTTTGGTGAATTAAAGTACCAATTTTCTTCCTAAAAAGCAAAATGTGTACATTATTCTAAACTTATGGCCGCCAAATGTTCAACACTTCCATTTTCGGCCACTGGGGGCAGTGATTTGAATGTCAGTAATCACAAACCGATTTCAGCAGCAGAACTTTCGACCTAATGTTGCCAAATTCACAGTAAAAATCAGTTTGTGTTGGAAGCACTACAGAGCCACAGTGTTTAAACTTTACAAAGGAATCAACGTACAAATGCCTCAGCTGTCTCTACATATTAAGTTGGGACAGAGGTATTTTAACATTGAAAAAAGGAAGCACTTAAACTTTAAAGAGGACTCCAATGTAATTACACAATTGGTAACAGCTCTTGTGTACCAGTTACACTTCAAAGATGAAGTACATTTATATTAAGAATTGTGACAGATCATATTTCACACTGTGTTTGTTTTGGCAGAGGCAAATGCTTTTTGCATAGCTTACTAAGGCTAATGGATGTTTGCTCATTTGATTAAACACTTATCAAATTAAATGGTGGATTCTTACAAGCAGGACTGGTTTAAATCGCATATTCTGTCGCAAATGGTTGTGTATGTGTTGTTGCAGCATGTTTTAATGATGGAAGTATGCCGTGGAACGTGGGAGAGGTGGAGGCGGAGTGTTCCATTAGCCGATATGTGTGTAGATATACGCCAGTGTGACACACAGTTCGTGTATCAGCGGCTGTGAATCTTCAAGCTGTTGGCAGTGATAATTAAATTTCCCAGAATGAGTACCGCCACTGTGACATAGGGGTAACACCTAGAATCTCTCTGTCTCTCTCTCTCTGTGTCAGTCTCTAAAGAAGCAGATATACTTTAGGGAGGGTGAAAACATTTTTTCAGGGTACCGCAAGTGAAAAAAATATCCTATTTGTTGCGAGCTGCTCTTTATCAGCTAAAGCTGAGATATGGGCTGCACAGTAAGGTCGCAATATGAACTAATGAATCTTGTCCAATACGTATGAAATAGATTCAAAGTGAGGAAGACCTGCTTTTAGGCAGGTATCCCAGTTGGGCTCAACAATACAGATAGCCTGGGCCAGAGTTCAGTGGTACTTGCAGGGTCATAAAGGGCTTGGGGCAGAAAAGTTACAAAAATGTCCCAGATACTTAAAAAGACAAGGGACACATAATGCTCCCATAGTGAATACTTATTTAGTATGTTATCTCACTGAAGAAAAAAAAAATAAAACATATAGAAATATATATATATTTCCAAGAATTTCTAAGCATCATTAAAACAAGAAAAAATAGCTTGAGAGGCAGAATGGCATAAGATAATATGTTACAAATTTGGTGTGGTTTATGCTTAAAACAAGAAAAAACTGTTTACCAATGGGGTAGGTAAAATAAATTAGTTTGAAATGCAGTTCTAGCGGGAAGACCAGCAGCTGTACATCATCGCACCATTAGTTGGGTAATTCCCAGCCAATCACATGTAAGTCATTGCTTTATAAGTCTGCTCACAATCACATTGCTGTTTCAGTGTGCCAACATGGCAACCTCCACCACCCCACCACCACCTGTTGAGTCCTGTCCTGCACTGGGGTAGGCTCCTCGCCCCTGCCTCCTATCTCCGGCAGGATATGATGCTTCTGAGCACAACTTCTTCGGACCGCCAGACGGGGCCTTCGCCAAAGAGAGACACTTTTCTGTTTTATATTCATCAAATAAATGGCATCTTAAATTTCACTCAAGTCTGTGAGTCTTCCTGATCGAACTTATATCTAGTTACATCTAAAGATATTTTTAAAAATACTATTATATATTAGAAAATTATTTTTGCTGTGTAGGTAGCGGTTATTTGGGGTTATTTTTTGCATTTGATGTTGATTCTCTTTAAGGAACAGCCATTTTTTGACATTCATTTGAAGTATTTGACATAAAAAGATGACATGTTGTGTGTTTTTATGTGGTTAAAAATGCCCTCAAAAAGGGATAAAATGGCTAGTTTTCCTGTTGAATTGTGTCTATTAACTTTGAGCTGTCATTGAGGGAAAAAACATATAAAGCATAAAAATGTGTTGCAAAAACTTTATAACAAATGTGGTGATACCAGTGTAAATATAGGCAGGGCAAGTACAAATCTAAACAACTGACATTTTTGAGCCCTGCACTGAGAACAATTTCTCAAACTATTTTCTTTTTTGTTCTTTTTTTCTGTAAATTGTCATGGCTGAAATGATTTCCTGTGAGCGCTCAACTCTTTGGTCTCTTCCTCTCTCGATATTAAAATCCATGCGGGTGATTACATTTTCTCCTGCTAATTTATTGAGGAGCTACTGCAATATTCTTGAACCTTTTGTGATTAAAGTTTTCTTGAGGTTAGTGGATGGGAAATGACTGAATCTAAGACTGTTTATCTTCATTTCAAACGTATTTTTCTCTTCTCACGTAGCTGACTCTACCTTGTACTCGGTTACCACACTATCGCACACCTGATTATTTTGCACAAAGCGGTGTCTTTTTGACGTGTCTGTGATTGACAGCTTGAATAGTTAGCCCATATACGATTGTAAATTATTATCAGATCAGTTATTTTTAAGAAGGATCCTTCTCCTCTGGGCTAAATTTCATAGCTGATAACGGTTACAGATTTTCAGATATGTGTTCAACTGCTAATTACTAATTCAGTTTATGAGGTCACCTTGAAAAATGAGTCATTTTCATGTTTTTTTGGAATGCTTTTAAAGCAAATAAAACAATTATATGACAAAATTGGTATATTCTTGTAAATAATGAATGGGAAAATACTCATGGCAGTGAACTGATACTGTTGTGCTCTATTGCATAAAGCCAGCCAATCAAACTGGAGTTTGCGATTGTCATACAGCTCTTGCCAGAATTACCTGTAAAATGGGCCACATTTTTGCTGCTCATAAATGGCTTTGCAAGACCAGGCTAGACCAAATTAAGTGGGAAGAAAACACTGAACACTGTGTCAAGCACCTCCACCATTTCCTCGCCATCTTCAGGATTTCAGGTGGCGTTCGCACATCACTCTTGAGTGATCATGACAGCTATACTGTCACATGGCCACATGAGGGTTACTGCAATATTTAAGAGAACTGCTCATGAAATGTTTCATTATAAGTGTTGAAAAGGAGCGAGAGGAAATCTCTGCAGATGGACAAAGGGACAAAGACTCTTCGGAGAGAGAGGGAAGAGCAGCGTGGGAAATGCATAATGGAGGTATTGATCGCTGTAACATGACAATCAACTGTGGCGAAAAGGTCACTCGGCTTGAGGCCGTCTTCCAGATTGTGAGAGATAAAAACAGAGAATAAAAGGAAAGACGCAGTGCAGTATAGTCATATTTGTTTGTCCTTAAGGAACAGTTTACACAAAAACAAATAATGTCATCATTAACTTTACAAACCGATGTTTTTTTTTTTTAATGATTAATTCGTTTTTTCCATCTTTGTAACACAAAAGTGGAAGTTTTGAAGAATGTCAATTAAGTACTTTTCCATATAACAAAAGCAGACAGTCAAAAATGACAAATTAATTTATTTTAAAAGTACTTTACTGTAAAAGTATCATTTAAGCTGTCCATTTGGCACCATTTTAGACAAGCCATTAACTGGAAAGTTGCCCTTCCTTTGCAACTCTCGAATCTCATTCACAATTGGTGCATCCAAACTTGGCAATTCTGAGATGAAATGTCCACTGTGTGGTGCTAAAAGCGAGTTACACGTTCTCCCAAACAGATGTGGTTTTTAAGGTTAATGCTCTATTGACTTTTAAAAAAACTAAACTTACCTCTCTACCAGGGCTGGACTGGGAAGAGAAATCGGCCCGGGAGTTTACATAGCAACTGGCCCGCTGTCCTTTTCTGCATATCACGAATCGCGGTGCCGTTTTGTGGTCCATTCTGCATAACGCGGCTGCTCATTTTTGGTTACCGCGGCCCATCCGGCATGTTTCGCGGACGACCCACCAGCCCGCTCGATTCTCCCGATGGCCAGTCCGATAGTGTCCGAATATAAGAAGAATAGCTGAAGCAACCACGCCATTTTGTCATGCCTCTATCTGATCGCACTCAAACAAGCTTGTAAATGTAGTCGGTTATGTAATGTAAACGTTAAAATGTGACGCGCTACAAGTCATACACTATAGTAAAAGTGTGTGGATGTGATAAGACAGCATTGTGAAAGGAACAGGATGAAAAGTAAGTGTTTATGAACTAATAATCTGCCGTTTAACCAGTTATTTGTGTTAAAGTGAATAAAAGTTAAAAAAAAAAAGTAAAATAAAAGTTGTTGTAGCGCCTCTAGTGTTCATTTCGCCAAGATGCGGAAAACGACGTTTTGCAAAAATGAGACCAGGTAGTACATTTCATTTCAACATCTCTTTTTGTGTTCCATTGAAGAAAGACCTTGGGTGAACTATTCCATTAATAGAAAGGCGTATTAGTTTGGTGGTGGCGTAGTGGCCTGAAGCGCATTACTGGTAAGCAGAAGGTTGCTGGTTCAATCCTAACAGCCACTACAATTGTGTCCTTGAGCAAGGCACTTAACTCCAGGTTGCTCCGGGGGGATTGTCCCTGTAATAAGTGCTCTGTAAGTCGCTTTGGATGAAAGCGTCTGACAAATGCATGTGTACGTGTTTCACGGTGGAAGTCTTTGACGAACATTTCGTGTGAAATGAACACACTCCACACTGGAGAGCTGATCCTATGTGTGAGTCAGAATTTTGACACTAATTTTGTGTGAGAGATAGCTTGTCGAAACGATCGGCGATCATAACATTAGAAATCAAACCAGACAGCGATGCCTCCACCCATTACACTTCTCTTATTCACGGTAATCGTGACTCCTCTCGCTTTATGTAGTGCAGTTTAATTCCCTGAAAGTCATTGGGCGTGAAACCTCTCATAAAACTGATGAAAATGAAACGACTATTTCTTTTTTAAATAAATGCTGTATTCTGTTGTATTCTAATAGTCAGTCTATTATAGATCATCATGTAGAGTTTCATCCCACTGGCTTGTAGGGCACTTCTCCCAGATTTCTCTACCAAGCTTTCCTTAAAGAAAAGTTAAATGGCAACTTTGATTTATCCATTCATAAAAATCATAAAGTTATTTTGCACGTTCTACACTTTTCTTCTTATTTGCCAGTTTCAGATGTGCCTAAAATGGCAACATCCCAGAGTCTTCTCTTCACTAGTGCAGATGGAACTGGTGTTTGGCATGTACTGGTCATTGAACCTGCCAGTTTAAGACCTGTGGCAGGGCTGGACTGGTAATCTGGCATACCGGGCATTTTCCCGCTGGGCCGACGCACTTTGGGGCCGATCAGGGGCGGACTGGCCATCGGGAGAGCCGAGGGGTCCAGAGGAACGGCCGCAAAACAGGCCGCAATGAGCTAAAATGAGCCGCCGGGTTATGCAAAATGGACCACAAAACGGCGCCGCGATATGCAGAAAAGTAGAGCGAACCAGTCCCAGTCCAGCCCAGCCTGTGAGGGGTCTGTTTCTCAAGCTAGAGACTTTGATGTACTTGTTTTCTGGTTGGTCTGGTTGTGCATCTGGGTTGTCGACTCCTCCATCTGTTCCATATACCTGGAAAAAATCTCCATCATTTTCCGATTTTTTGTAAAACATTGATGGATAATTCCAAATGCTTTCCGTCATTTTAACAGATCAAAACAAAAACATTTGAATCTAGTGAATGAGTTTTGACTTCACTGTCTCTTTCACGCCCACTCCCGCTGTGTGTGTGTGTGTGTGTGTGTCACGTTTATTGCCTGGTATTAAGACGTGTATTTAGAGGCATCATCACGATTAACACCTGGCAATATGCATCTCTTTTCACCAACTGTGTTTGGATTTCGACGAAAGGGACTTTGAATTAATGACTGCATACATCAATTATTACGTTAGTGTGTAACGGCATGTGTGTTTTATTTTATTATAATAAAGTGCCTCGCTCACGCCCCGCAACACCTGTGAATCAAGCGTTAAGCTGCGTTCACACTGCCAGCGACCTCATCTCATTCATTTTCAATGAGAGCTGGCGACTTCCGGCAACACGAGCGAAAGGCGATGGATTTTGGCGTGTCCAACGACGCGACAAAGTTACATTTACATTTATGCATTTGGCAGACGCTTTTATCCAAAGCGACTTAAAGTGCACTTATTACAGGAACAATCCCCCCGGAGCAACCTGGAGTTAAGTGCCTTGCTCAAGGACACAATGGTGGTAGCTGTGGGGATCGAACCAGCAACCTTCTGCTTACCAGTTCTGTGCTTTAGACCACTACGCCACCATCACTCTGATGAGGAAGTTGAGGAATGTATAACTTGTTGCAAATGAAGAGCAACTTTCGGGAGCGACAGCCAATACGAGAGAAGATGGTAGAACTCACGTGATCATAATATTTTAATTATAATATAAATTTAAAGAAACAGTGCTGTTTAGACTCTCCATAAACACCACGAGCGACCGAACCACTAGCCGCTGACGACATGCAGCGACAAAGTAACTGGCAGTGTGAATGCAGTTTTAGACTGCCGTCTGCGCTGCTTCGGCTCGTCCTGTGTACGTACATGTGTGTGTGTGTGTGTGTGTGTGTGTGTGTGTGTGTGTGTGTGATCATGACTGCGAGTTGCAGTAAATGGTACATCGCCCTCTTGTGGTCTCCCAACATTATAATATATTATATAATTATATCAAATAAAATATTATTGCTTTGTGTTCCTCTGCAGCCGGCACTGGATGATTCTACAATTTTACAGTATAACGTGGGGATTTGCTGTGTTTAAATCTTTCATCATAGACAATGATTTTTTTTTTCATAGCATATTTAGACATTTCTATATGATAATCAAGTGTTCGAAATTGAAGCGAGGGCATGCAAAGACAAATGTGACTGTATGGAAAAGTGTCACGTCAGCACATGCATCGTCATGTCTTGAAATTAATAATAAACCTTATTCCTCCTTAAAGCTCTTCAGGTGAAATATATACAAAATATATATAGCCTATACATATCTTACTTTGATGAATACTTAAATAAGGTGCATTGTAATGGAGCCAAGTCTCCGTCCTTTCAAAATAACAGCTTCTTGTGTATTTCAGGCGTGTTTATAAATAAAAGTCCCACATTATAATTGGGATTTTGGTTGAACAATAAACTGCAATAAAATGAACTCTTGTTGCCTCCATGTAAGAATTATAATTTTTTTTTAATTCTACAAATTTTATGTAAATACTATCAGCCTTTTCCACCACCTTAGTTATTGGTATCACCAAAATCCACTATCAGTCGACGTCTTGTATGAAACTTTGGAAAGAATAAAGGTAAACATCTGACTGTGTATTAATATTTCTCTTGTCAATCTTGTCCTGTTTTGGTTGGACCAGTATTGTGAGCTGAAGTGCCTGTATTGAATGGGTAGAACTTTGATGAAATAATCCTATCATACATTTCCTGTTTTTTGAGAACACTCTGTCCTCCACAAACATATATTTTTTATTACTCCATCTCCTCCATCCTCTCTCTCTCTCTCTCTCTCTCTCTCTCTCTCTCCCTCTCTCTCTATATATATATCTTTCTCTCACTCTCTCTCTCTCTCTCTCTCTCTCTCTCTCTCTCTCTCTCTCTCTCTCTCTCTCAATGCAGCATTTGTCTGACTGACTGAATGTCTTGGTTAGACGTGTTTCACTCTAGACAGATGCCAAGCCGAGTTCATATAATAGGTAAATGTTTTCACACTGACGTAACATGCAAGCGTATTTTATCTTACTCTCATCTTACTCTATTTTATCTTTAATCAAAATATTCAAAACACGCATAAATATGTCAAAGATGTTTTTGGCTAAGAGAAAAAATTCCTGGTATAGAAACTCGAGGAGAAGAGATTTTCCTATTGGAGCATTTATTGCTTAGAGGTTCTATCATAGCTCATGATGTTTATTGGAGTTTTGAGTGTTTTTTTTTTTTTTTCTTTGATTGTTTTTTTTTAGAATAATTTTTGGCACGGAGGCAACTCTGTTTCTGAGCATATGGCAGCCCCAAATAAATTCCCACTTGGAATATATTAATTACACTAAACGCAATAAAATACCAATAAATAACACCAAATTAACAATAAATAACTATACATAAAATATTAATAATAAAAAAATAAACTTGCTTTTCAGGGCCCCCTGGTGGCTCTGGGGCCTTAACTGGTCACTTATGACACTTATTGCTATAAACGGCCCTGTTTGGCAGAAACCATGTTTATTCTTGTTGAAAGTAAACCCAAATTTAATGTAGTTTGGTTTGTATTATTATTATTATTATTATTATTATTATTATTATTATTTTATGTTGAAAGCCTAATTTGGCTCTTAAATCTCTTTCCAAGTGACCGATACATCTGCACTAAAATGCCCAACAGTTTGATTGGACGCACATCTTTGGATGTCAACCACGAAAGATATGGAAAGTGTTTTCTCCGCCCTTTCAAAAGCTGATGAGCCTGTTTATTTTACCATCTTAATATTTGAGTGTTTCTTCATCTCCAACAAGTGTCGGACTTTTAGTACTGTAACTTCTTGAAAGTAAACTCTCAATAAATGTTTTTTTCACTCTCACTAGTTAATTTAATGTATGTTAACAATGTCCAATAATGTATGTCCATGCATTGTCCTCTTTCAGCAGGATAATGGGCCCTGCCACACTGCACACATTGTTCGGGAATGGTTTAAGGAACATGATGAAGAGTTCAAGGTGTTGCCCTGGCCTCCGAGTTCCCCAGATCTTAATCCGATTGAGCATCTGTGAATGTGCTGGACCTCCTCTTCGCAACTTACAGGACTTGAAGGATCTGCTGCTAATGTCCTGGTTCCAGATACCACAGGACACCTTCAGGGGTCTTGTAGAGTCCATGCCTCAGTGGGTCGGTGCTGTTTTTATTTGGCACACCAAGGACCAACAGCGTATTAGGCAGGTGGTCATAATATTTTGGCTCATCCGTGTTTATGTAACTTACTAGACAAAATGCCATTAATAAGAGTTTGTACTTTCACCGGGTTGCAAACAGCATCTTCCACAATATATTTTGGCCAAGATAGAAAGAGATTTCATGGTGGAAAATTCTGAGATTTTAAGATGACCTTGAGTCTGGGAGGAAAAGAAAAAACAACAAATTGATATTCTAGGCTAATGAATGTAGAGAGAGAGGTGGTGGTGGGGGGGTGGGGGGGTACATGTGCAAATAATGACCAATGGGAGTTTGAGACCTGTAAAACCAAGGAAGATTCCCACCGGCGTCTGGTCAGACTCTCCTGTCATCAGGGCTGTGATGAAGTTTTTCTCCCCTTCTCCTCTCGAGGGAGCAAGTGACAGGAGGGAAGAGAGAAGCTGCCTAAAATGTGTAAAAAAAAAAAGTGTGCGATGGACTTGAGGTGGCCTCACTTTACCAACAGATGGGCTCCTAATGAACAATCTTCCAGCCAACAATGTGGAATGAGCAGAGCCTCGGTAAGAGCCACACATGGAGACAGCAGGGGCCACCCGATGAGTCAGCAGGAGAGAAGAGAGAACCAGAGGAGTGGAGAGATGAGATGAGATGTCACTACAGTTGAACACAGTAGGTGACCTGAGCCACCTGTCCACTGGGTGCGTATCACCATGGCCACCTGTTTCCACAGCAACGAAAGGGTGATGGGTCACGTCAGTTCTAAAGTTGCCTTAATTCTTTCATTGCTGGAGTAAAGTTATAAAAAATGCTTCAAGAATGCGTAAGGAATTAGTACTAATTTTCTCACACTCACACACTGTTTTAAACTCGTATGGCTTTCTTTCTTCTACAAAACACAAATTAATTAAGAATTTTTTTTTTTTTTTTGTCTATACAAATGTCAAGCTCAAAAAAGGACATAAAAGCAGCATAAAAGTAATTTTCACTGCTGGAGTGGTTTAATCTCTAAAGCAAAACGATCCGAAAAACAGGTCACAATTAAAATTTGTGGCCTGTAACTTGAGATTGGAGAATTTATGGTTTGTTTCTCACACAAAGCGATCATGTAGCTTCAGAAGACACGGATTAAACCACTCAAGTCATATGATATTTTGTCCTTCCACAAAACTATGGGCTTGGAAGACTTGTGATGTGTGTGAATTTCTTTCTTCAGCAGAACACAAATGTAGATTTTTAGAAGAATATCTCAACACTGTAGGTCAATACAATGCAAGTAAATGGTGACCAGAAGCTCCAAAAATTATATAAAGGCAGCATAAAAGTAATCCACACGACTCCAGCGGTTAAATCCATGTCTTCAGAAGAGATATGATAGGTGTGGGTGAGAAACAGATCAATATTTAAATCCTTTTTAATATGGTAAATCTTCACTTTCACTTTTTTTTTTTTTTTTTTTTTTTTTTTTATATGGAGCTTTATTGGATTTTTTTGGACAATGGGTAATGAAGGATGAGTCATCAATATTTTTTGGGCTTGTTTACGCAAATATTTGTTATTTTATATCATAAATGTACATATCCACTAAAAGTTTATTTTGTCAACGTTTAGGAGTACACTCGCCTAACTCCAGGTAACTACTGAGAGATTATCCCCATAATTAGCATCTTCTAAATGTTCACGCACTTGATCATTTGAATGTTTTTTTTGGTTCAAGGAAATATTCTGCAAATGGTTTCATCTTCTCATATGCGTCATCTCATCAGGTTGATCTGAGAAAAGTACAGAAACAAATGTCCAGCAAAATGAGCCTCAGTGAATCACCCTGAAATGTTTTTTTAACAGTGCAGTAATTTTAAAAGGATGATTTTAAATGCCGTTTGGTGTATTATACCGTGACGTAAGACCTCCTCTCTCCAGTATTCAGATTAATCTTCTTAAAATGAGCTGTCTTATTTAACACGCTTTACTATATAGAGATGAGACTCTAGTATCTGCTCATTAGGGAAGAGGATAATGATAACCACTCATCCATCCATAAAGAGACAGTTACTGAAAGAGAGCGTGTGTGTGTGTGTGTGTTAAATCCCCACGTGTCTGCTATCTTTGACCTAAAGACACGCTGATGTAGTCCAATAATCAGCTCTACCTTCACACATTTAATGACTAAATGAACTTCATGGTCTCTTCTCATTTCTTCAGCGAGGATATTAAACCGAGTTTAAATCGTACAGTTCAGTGGAAGTTCAGAACTAACAGATAGAAATGACTAGTGACCTTCTCATGTCATCTGTTTTGTTCACGTGTGTGTTTGTGTACCCTTGTTTTGGTTAATCTCACAAAGAAATGTGCAGGTCATATTTCACCCCAAAATAAAAAAAAGTGGAATTTTTTTTTCATACTGAAAATAGTCAATTTTAAGATCCTTGAAAACATGGAAATCTCAGGTTATTTAACAATTGTTATTTTAAGCCTGATAAAGTCATGGAAATCAATACAATTATATATATAAATATATAAATCCTCTTGAGACCCGAGCGTGACTGCCGTGTGCATTTTTCATTTCCCTTTTTACTAGTAACACCTCATTAACAGGCAAAAAATAAATAAATAAATAAAACCTTCTAGAGCAAATAGTTTTCCTAAAAATGAATGTCCACATATGTGGACAGCGAGACTACGTTGTGAAATTTTAAATAACATTAAGTTATTTTTTTTTTATCAAAAATATCTGTTTCCAGTAGTGTTAGTTATTCATGCTTTTGAGCCATTACAGACAGTACAGCTGATTTTCTGTAAAGTTGTATAAATTATTATTATTCAAAGCAGTGTCCAGCATCATCCAATCACAGCCAACCATGTTATAATTAAATGTAGCGTTATAAATTCTGAATCTTTGTACTGATTATCATTGTCTCATGCCAAACATGTTGAGTGGTTTAAACATCATCTGCAGCCTGATATATCTGCATCTGCAGCTATAGGATGCTCCCTTGCTCCCTATTTAGTGAATGACTTAGCCGCCAGTGTGCTGTCTGTCTTATTTTCATCCTAACTCCATATAAAGCCTCTGAAAGCAACATTTTCAGCTTTTGGATGAACCGTTTAATCCTCAATGTGATGCACAGTGAATATAAAGGAATGCATTTACTAATGTTAATGAGTAGAATCGTACTTTTGAAGAAATGCGGTGCCAGTGTCCACATATGTAGACATCATGTTTAACAGTGTGCTGAATGTACGAAAAATGAACAGATTTTTTAAAGCGGCATATCAAACGAAACTAGAGACACTACTTTTTACAACCAAATAGATTTCAATGAAATGACGTAACTATATTTCTCACCAGAGGCATTTTAGGAGCACTTCAAGGAAATCGACGGCATGCTGTTGTCACGTGACTCGATGCTGCTGAATTTTATTCATTTAAATTATGCGTTGCATATAGCAAAGCAAAGATACAGTCATGCATGTGGTCGCAGGGTCACACAAGGATATACTGTATATACATATAATTAGAAACATTATAAACATTAATAGACATTATAGATAATATATATTGTAGCAAGAGACAAGACTTTTTTTGCTGTACTTTTATGTTGCATGTATCCATAGAAAATATCTGCCTGTGAGCGTTACAAACATGGCCGCTGAGTGGACTGACTTGCTTTGAAAGAGACTTTATATGCCAATAATTGGCCTAATTTCCTCTGCTCTATATGTATTTGTTGATCTATGCACTCATTCGTCACAAGGATGCTTTTGGAGCATCTCACTTTGGTTGCGTCACGTCTCACTGGTTTTTAGAGCCTCTAGTTATAAGCGTTGTATTTTTAGGACGATATGTCAAGTCATAATTTGAAACTTGGAAAATCGCGTCTCAAGATCCCTGCATTCTGTTGTGCCCCATCCAGCTGTCAATGAGCAAAAGAGTCTGTGGAGGGCAGAGCTGCCATTCTCGCTGGCATATCGACTGCGCTGACTGCCCCCTACTGCATCAAGGTGGTAAATCAAGCTTGAATTGCCCTGTTGGTGAGAACAATGGCCATTTAAATGTTAAATGTGTATAATACTCATAAAATATATATCACAAAGCAAACAATTCAGTGTGTGTGTTATTTTATGGTGAAATATGACCCAGACATTTTGACCTTGAAAGGTTTTGTGAGATTCACAAAACCAACGGTCATACAGTGAGGTAGGAAAACCAAATCCACTATAAATCCCTTAAAATATTAGGGTGAGCCTGACATTATGATTAGGACCTGTCTGTTTCCTTAAGTGTATCCCGCTTCAATCTCATGATTTATATTTCCATAAAATCAAACTGCTAATGAGTAAAACCTTATAACGATCTGCCCTTCCAAACTTCACTCCCTCAGTAGTATACACTAATCCTGCTTCCAAACTTTAGGATTTACTTCCGTGTCCCATAAGACACATAACTGGAATATAAAACAAATGCCGTTCACCATCTATAAACTCAAGGGGTCTGTCAGGACCTTAGAGGAAGTGCTGATGAAAACCCCCCTCAATTTACAGCTTTCAATTTCCATACTAGGTGAAGCAGGCCACTGTGTACTGCTCATTTCCCCTGCATTACTGTCTTTGTCATAAATCTCATTAATTGCTTGTTTCACCTTCGATGGTCTGTATTCAGCTTGGCTCGGTTTCTATTGTTTTTTTCGGATGCAGTTTAGGGACATGTCTGACACTAGTTTTAAAGAAATTGTAGCACAGTTTTTGGCATGTTTTTATGTATTTCCTATTGAAAATTAAGGAAGGGGGGTGACATGTGGAAGGCCCCCCTTTAAAAAAAAGGCGAAACAAAAGAAAATAGCCTATAGCCCTTGGTTACGTCACAGAACTTTGATTTACTATTTGTAGTCAGTGGTAGTGGGAGGGGCATTCTCATTCTAGAGACCACCTGATTGGACAAAAATCTGTCTAGTTCATGAAGAGTCATCAATATTTTTGGTCTGTTTTCCTGAAAGAGAAAAACTTGGAATATAATGCAGGGTTTACTTTTATGACACTTTCTGGTGCTTTATTAAGCTTTAAAGTGAGTCACTGTATACTGCCATTGTATGCCACTGGACTGGATTAAACGATCATTAAATTATGCCCTTTTATGTTCCGCGGTATAAAGAAAGTCATATGGGTTCGGCACGACATAAAAAAGAAAATGCTGACAAAATTTACATTATGGGTGAGCTAGTCCTTTAAATAAGGGCTGCTTTAAATAAGGGATAGTTCACCCAAGTTAAAGTTCTCTCATCATTTACTCACCCTCATGCCATCCCAGATGTGTCTGACTTTCTTTCTTCTTTCAGCCCTGTAGGTCCATTTAATGCAAGTATGTGGGTTAGAAACAAATCAATATTTAAGTCATGTTTTTTTACTATAAATTCTCCTCCCTGCCCAGTAGGTGGCGATATGCACAAAGAATGAAAATAAAAGAAGAAGAATGTGAAAGTAAAATGGAAATTGGAGATTTATAGTAAAAAAAAAAAGGACTTAAATATTGATCTGTTTCTCACCCACACCTATCATATCGCTGCAGTAGATATAGATTTAACCACTGGAGTCGTATGGATTTCTTTTATGCTACCTTTATGTGCTTTATGGACCCTCATGATATAATAGCTGTTTTTAGCTCCAGTTTATAGTGCTCTGTAACTGTTTAGCTGTGACCCTGATGCTACTCTGAGAAGCTATCCATCACTATTATAGATTTTGCAGCATTCTGTCTTAAAATGTTCTCATGTGTGTTCTAAAGTACTCTCACAGAGCCAGACTGTTGACCATCTGCATTAAGTCTGGTCCACTTTGCAGCTTATTCTGGCCAAGAACCTCCCACTTAGACAGGAAGAAGCCAATACGTAAAGTGCGTATCCATAGTTCATTTGTTTTTATGAGACGTTTTGTGACGGGCAAATCTGTAATGAGTTTACTGAATTAAAACAATAATAGCATGACGTGAAATAAACTCTATTGCTTTACAAAAAAACACTCAATTTCTGTCCTTCCAAGAGCACTCAACACAGATTATTACACAAAAATAACTAGAGCCTTCGCTTGATAACTTGTAAATATCAACATTTCAGTTAATACAGTACCTTTTACTTACAATTCATTAATTATTCAAGTCGGGTTGAAGTCGGGCTGGCAGCAGCTCCAGCAGGGGTCCCCAAACTTCCCTATCCCGAGCCACATTAACCAGCTCTGACTGGGGGACCCGAGGCGTTCCCAGGCCAGTGTGGAGATGTAATCTCTCCACCTAGTCTTGGGTCTTCCCCGAGGCCTCCTCCCAGCTGGACGTGCCTGAAACACCTCCTTAGGGAGGCGCCCAGGGGGCATCCTTACCAGATGCCCAAACCACCTCAACTGACTCCTTTCCACACAAAGGAGCAGCGGCTCTACTCCGAGCTCCTCACGGATGACTGAGCTCCTCACCCTATCTCTAAGGGAGAAGCCCGCCACCCTTCTGAGGAAGCCCATTTCGGCCGCTTGTACTCGCGACCTAGTACTTTCGGTCATGACCCAGCCTTCATGACCATAGGTGAAGGTAGGAATGACTACTATTCCGGCTCAGCTCTCTTTTCGACAACTGTGCGATAGAGCGAGTGCAATACCGCCCCCGCTGTCCCGATTCTCCGGCCAACCTCCCGCTCCATTGTCCCCTCACTCGTGAACAAGACCCCGAGGTACTTGAACTCCTTCACATGGGGCAATAACTCCTTCCCTACCCGGAGTACACACTCCATCAGTTTCCTGCTGAGAACCATGGCCTCAGATTTAGAGGTGCTAATCCTCATCCCAGCCGCTTCACACTCGACTGCCAAGCGATCCAGTGAGACCTGAAGGTCACAGACCGATGATGACATGAAGACCACATCATCTGCGAAAAGCAGCGATGAGATCCCCAGCCCACCGAACCGCTCCCCTTCCCCAACCCGACTACTCCTCAATATCCTGTCCATGATTATCACAAACAGGATTGGTCACAAAGCGCAGCCCTGGCAGAGACCAACCCCCACATGGAACAAACTCGATTTCGTGCCGAGGACCTTGTAAACATGTAAGTTAAAAATTGCCAGCCAATCAGATAGGATCTTGCTGTTTTTAGAAATAAATCCCAACCTACATTTGTTTCTTGTTGAATATCCTGATTCACTCGTATTGTGTTTTACGTTCACTGTAAATATGCTCTAAAAACAATATAAACAAACACATTTTAGGATATCTCTCCTATTATGAGAACTCAACAGGAAGACTTTTACTCTTTCATTTTTTCTCTCAGCCATCGATTGGAAACTCCAGTGTGATATGCATTTCAGATCGTTCCATTGCGAGTCTGTGAATGTGGCAGGAGCCATTACTGTCCTCT
Source organism: Moxostoma hubbsi (assembly GCA_032164185.1). Taxonomy (NCBI): domain Eukaryota; kingdom Metazoa; phylum Chordata; class Actinopteri; order Cypriniformes; family Catostomidae; genus Moxostoma; species Moxostoma hubbsi. The sequence continues at coordinate 35,909,929 of JAVLUX010000020.1, read as the reverse complement.
GTGGGATAGAGTGCAGATCTTTGCTTCAGGTGAAGATTGCCTCAGAATCACCTCTCACACACAGATGAACTGAGAAGAATGATTTGAAGAGGAGGACAGCGAAAACCCGATTGAAGACTGAGTGGATGTTGCTGCAACAGGTCAATTTCATTTCACCTGAAAAGAAAAGAAAATCAACAAGGTGTTCTTTAAGCCTCCAAATAACCAGCTGAAAAACTAAAAAGCTAGAGTGGTTTCATCCTTTTCACTCATCAAGACTGAATTTTTTGTGTCTGTTTAACCTGAATGACAGAAATGTAATGGAGTTGTTTTGTGTCTTGCTTATTCTTATGATTTTGTTATATCGCAATTCATTTTTAAATTTTTCAAGGAAATATGAGTTGTGCTCATCCAATCAAAATTGGTCGCCTCTATGCAAGGGTGTTGTGGCTGGTTGCCAGGGGATTGCTAGGTGGTTGCAAGGGTGTTGCTTTGCAGTTGCTAAGATGTGGTAGGTTACTAAGGTTTGCTTTGCTTTTTTCAAGGGTCTTGTGGGTGATTGCCAATGGTTGCTAGGGCATTGTTTTGTGGTTGTTATGGCGTTTTTGATGGTTGCCAAGATTTTCTGTGTGGCTTTAACTGGGGCTGTCAATTTAACACGTTAATTCAGTGGGATTAATTATATAAAACATAATGCATTAAATAATTTACGCAATTAATTATGTCCCCGCACCGTAATAAGGACGAGCTTGAAGTACCTCCTATTTTCTCCAGGGGGCAGTAAGTGAATCTTCAGCTGTATAGGCAACGTGCAGCTTATACAGAGAACAAACAAACAAAGAGAACAAAGATGGATGGCCACAAGTCATCAAACAAAGCAGAGCTGCTCGAATTTTTATCCAGGAGTGGCATAAAGTTACCCAACAGCAACGTGAAATTAGACAGTATGCCAAGACGCATGAAAGCTGTGATTGAAAATCAGGGTTATGCTAACAAATATTGATTTTTGAACTCTTCCTAAGTTTAAACATTAGCATTGTGTTGTTTAAAATGAATATGAATTTGTTTTCTTTGCATTATGTTATTCATAACAAATAACATAATGTTATTTGTTATTTTGACCAGTTGTCATTTTCAGCAAATAAATCCTCTAAATTACAATATTTTTATTTGGAATTTGGGATAAATGTTGTCAGTAGTTTATAGAATAAAACAAAAATGTTAATTTTACTCAAACACATTCCTATAAATAGTAAATCTAGAGAAACTGATAATTTTCCAGTAGTCTTTTAATCTTTTCCAGAGCTATATATTTATTTAATTTTTATTATTTTTTTATTCTTTAATTGTTAGATTAAGGGGGATTTCTCAGCAAATATTTATGTATGCAATTAATTGTAATTTAAAAGTAATTCATTCGAATCCAAACTGTAATTGTTTGACAGCCCTAGTTTTAATGCTTTGCTGTTAAGAGTGCTGAGGGGGTTACCCGTGGTTGCTAGGGTGTTACTATGAGTTTGCCAAAGTGTTTTGGGTGATTGCTAAGGTGTTCTGAGGGATTTAGCATTTTGCTATGCAATTTTGGACAGATGAGGACAGATATAAGCTGTACAAAAATAAATTGACAGTTATAATGAGAATGGTGAAAAAACAATATTATGAAAAACTATTACTTGCTAATAAATCTAATATAAAAAGAACCTGGGCAGTATTAAATAGTATCATTAAGCAAGGATCTAATACAACGGATTATCCGGAATATTTTGTTGACTCTAATGGAGAAAACAATGACATGAATAAATTAGTAAATTACTTTAATATTTTCTTTGTAAATGTTGGTCCTGACTTAGCAGCCAAAATTCCTAACCAAGAATTGGATCTGAACTCCGAAAGAAACGACCGTACTATTTTCCTCTCTTCTGTCAGTGAGTGTGAAATAATGAATGTTGTTCAAAAATCAAAAAACAAGTTATCGACAGACTGTCACTCAATCGATATGGTACTAATAAAAAAGATAATTAAAAGTATCATAAAGCCTCTAATACATATCTGTAACCTGTCGCTTAATAATGGCTGTGTGCCAAGAAAAATGAAAATCGCCAAGGTCATACCATTGTTCAAAAATGGAAATAGGAATCACTTCACTAATTACAGACCCATTTCACTCCTTCCCCAGTTTTCAAAAATCCTTGAAAAGGTTTTTGACAAACGGTTAGAAAATTTTATACATAAGCATAAGCTGATTAATGAAGGACAATATGGGTTTAGACCCAACAGATCCACTTCAATGGCCATAACTGATGCCACAGAAGAAATATCGAAAGCTTTAACAAATAAAAAATATGCAATAGGAATTTTTATTGATCTCAAAAAAGCTTTTGACACCATTAACCATGATATACTACTTAAGAAATTAGAACGATATGGAATACGGGGGGTTGCAGGGAAATGGGTAAAAAGTTATATGAGCGACAGAGTACAGTATGTCCAATTGGGTGAGCTCTCTTCTGGATGTCTTGACATTGCTTGTGGTGTCCCCCAGGGGTCAGTATTGGGCCCCAAATTATTTAATTTGTATATTAATGATATTTTTAATGTTTCTCAATTGGTTAAATGTGTATTGTATGCTGATGATACAAACATTTTCTATAGTAACGATAGTTTGGAGCGACTGATTAGCGTTATAAACAAAGAACTAGGTAAATTTAAAAAAAATGGATGGAAAGTAATAAATTATCCTTAAACCTAGATAAATCCAAAGTGATGTTTTTTGGAAAGTATCAAGCTGATTCACAGAAACTGGTTGAGATAGACGGAGTTCACATTGAAAATGTTCTGGAAATAAAATTTTTAGGTGTAACGATAGACCTTAAGTTAAGTTGGAATGCCCACATCAGACATATAACTACTAAAGTCTCCAAAAGCCTTGCTATAATTAATAGTTAAACATATCCTTGATTATAATGCACTCCATACCTTGTATTGCTCTTTAATACAGCCATATCTAACCTACTGTGTAGAGGTATGGGGCAATAATTACAAAAATGTAATACAGTCACTTTTTTTGCTACAGAAAAGAGCTATACGAAGGCCGCCTATTTTGAACACACAAATCCTCTCTTTCTTAAATCAAAGTTATTAAAAATGCAGGATCTTGTAAAATTATATAATGCACAGTTCATGTTTAAAGCGTATCACTATTTATTACCTGTGAACATTCAAAATATGTTTTCTCATAAAGAGCAGTCGTACAGTTTGAGAGGATTTGGATACTTTGTGGTCCCAATGGCGGGTTCCACCAGGAGGAGTTTTTCTATGTCTGTATGTGGGGTTAGTTTGTGGAATAATCTGGGGCTTGAATTAAAGCAATGTCAAAGCATTCACAATTTCAAACGTCTTTATAAACAAAAGGTCTGGTCCCATTACAGTGATAATGAGGTTTGATTGTATTCATGTGGTGTGGAGTGTTGGAATAGTTGTTATTTGCCCTTGTGGTATTCTATCTACCATTGTTGGTATTTGATAATCATTGTTACCTGAGGTAATATCTGTATATTGTGAAAATGTATGGTATGTATGTGTGGTTTTGCACTCGTGCAACTATAATACTGTTTCTAAATGAGGTATCATTATTACTATTATTTTTTATTTTTTTTCTTTGAGATTATTGAAGAAGGAAGCAGCTATTTTTGTTTGTATAAATTATTTGACAGATCGGGGTGGGGTTTAATAAGTTTTACTTCTCCCCACTCCATTTCAATCATAAGTGTATAAGTTATTATTAGTATAATTATTATTATTGTATAAATATAAATACAAAAATAAAAAATACAATTTAAGAGGGTTGCCAGTGGTTGCTATAGCAATGCATTGTATTTGCTAGGGTGTTATAGGTGATTGCTAAGGTGTTCCGATTGGTTTAAGCAGTTTCCTATGCAATTTCAAGGGTGTTGTGGTAATTGCTAGGGCATTGCTATGAGGTTGCTATGGTGTTGTGGGTGATTGCTAGGGCATTGCTATGAGGTTGCTATGGTGTTGTGGGTGATTGCTAGGGCATTGCTATGAGGTTGCTATGGTGTTGTGGGTGATTGCTAGGGCATTGCTATGAGGTTGCTATGGTGTTGTGGGTAGCTGGTTTTCTGAAGGTGTGTCCCAAACCACACACTTCTGCACTATTCTTCGCATTTTTGTAATGTAAGTAGTGCAAGTAGTATGTTAACACTGAAAATGCAGCAAAGAGATGTGTACTTTAAGTACCCGGATGATGCACTTTTTCAACCGGAGTGTGGAATGTTGGACACTTCATGCACTCAGCGCATAGGGCTTGCCATACTTAGCGGAAGGGGTGGAGTTACCAGGCTGCGATACTGGTCTGACAAAACAGTTGTAAATAATAAAGAATGTAGCAGCTAGCAAAACTTCAGTAGATACAGCACCTTACAAATGTGAGTTGAATGCATTACCATCACTCCAAGCTGTGTGAATATGTATGAATGAATGAACATTACATTTATATAGCACTTTTCTGACACTACACTCAAAATGCTTCACACAGTGAACAGGGGACTCTCCGCAACTACCACCAGTGTGCAGCACCCACCTGCATGATGAGACAGCAGCCATAGTGTGCCATTACGCTCGCCACACACCAGCTATTGGTGGAGAGGAGAGAGTAGAGTTATAGAGCCAATTAATGGATGGGGATTATTAGGAGGCCATGATTGAGAAAGGCCAATAGGGGAAATTTAGCCAGGGGTTACACCCCTACTCTTTAGAAGAAATGCTCTAGGATTTTTAACGACCAAAGTAAGTCAGGACCCCGGTTTAACGTCTCATCCAAAGGACAGTGCCTTTTTACAGGATAGTGTCCCATCACTATATAGGGGCACTAGGGCCCACACAGACCACAGGGTGAGCACCCCCAACTGGCCTCCCTAATACCTCTTCCAACAGCAACCTTAGTTTTCCCCAGGAGGTTTCCCATCCAGGCTCAACCCTGCTTAGTTTCAGTGGGCAACCGGTCTTAAACTACAGAGTGATCTGCCTGCTGGTGTGTTATTTAAGATACAGTTGTTAAACTGAGGATGGATATCGCGCTAAAGCTAGTGGCAACACTCCACGTGCACTTGAAATGTCACTTCCGTCAGCTGTTAAACGGTGAATGCTTCCATGTAGTAAAAAAAAAAAAAAAAAAAAAAAATCAATTTTGGACAATACTGCACTTTGAAAAATCATACACTACATGGATGAGTGCATAGTATATTTTAAGTGCATAGTGTATAGTGCATCGTTTGGGACACAGCTTGCAATTTCTAGGATGTTGTCGGTGGTTGCTACAGTGTTGCTATTTGGTTGCAAAGATGTTATAAGTGGTTTTTAAGATATTACGAGTTGTTCTCTTGCTTTGCAATGCAATTGCAAGGGTGTTGCGGGTTGCTAGGGCATTATTATGTGGTTGCTTGGGTGTTACAGTTGATTGTCTATTGGTTTTAGCACTTTGCTATGCGATTTTAAAAGTGTTGTGGGTGATTGTTAGGGTGTTACTATGTGGTTGCTGTAGTGTTATAGGTGTTTGTTGATTGGATTTCACACAATGCTATGCAATTTCAAGGGTGCTGGGGGTTGTCAGTGGATGCTAGAGTGTTGCTATACAGTTGCTAAGGTGCTATGGGTGATTGCTAAATTCTTCTGTTTTAAGGGTGTTGTGGGTGGTTGCCATGTTGAGGATTAGTGGTGGTTGCTTAAGTCCAAGTCAGATTCCCATGTACTGAAAGTGAACGGTGAGGCTAATATTCTGCCTAGCATCTTTCCTTTTGTGTTCTGCAGAATGAAGCGAGTCATACTGGCTTTGAACAACATCAGGATAAGTAAATGATTAACAATTTTCATTTTTGGGTGAACCATCTCTTTTAAAATCTCTAATGAAACCGTTTGGGAGTACAACACACACTGCTTAGAAACTAAAAGGAACAATAAATGATCTGGATTTAAGCCATCAGCCATATAAGCACAGGATGTTGGCCTTGTTTAGATAGGAAGTGTAAAATAAAGTTTAGGAGATACCTCATCATTTTTGAAAGCTGCTTTGATGGATTTTAAATTTACATTACACTTAACCTTGAGGGGAACAGCAGCCTTTGAGCAACAACAGGCAGTACAATACCACAGCAATAAACTGAGTAATAAAAACAGAGGGCGATTTATGATGGAGCAGGACTGATAAATGTGAATCGAGCAGATCGTTCATGAGTGCAACAGAAAGAGGGATGAACATGTTGTTGGTGATATTTTTTCACTGAGTTATGTCCATAAAATGGAAGGATAATTGAAGATGGGTGGAAAGTTAAATGCATCCTTATTTCCACAGATTTTTTCTTGCTTTTTTCTCATAGCAAGTATTGCATAAGATACGTAGCTTGTTATGTATAAAACATTCACTCAAAAAATTATTTTAGCCTATTTGGAAGATTTATGGATTTCTGTTTTTTTTTTTTAACAATTTTCCATTAAACTGTATTACATACACTGCCTGGCCAAAAAAAAAAAAAAAAAGTTGCCTTTTGGATTTAAATAAGCAGATACTATGATTGGATCATTATTGCAGTGATGAATATGTTTTAGCTGGCATCAATTCTTTTAACCCTAACTGATGCAGTGTGTAGCTTCCCATTTCTTAAACCACCATGTCGGAAGACGTTTCCCGTGGTCGTAGAAAAGATGTTACTTTGTTTCAGAAAGGGCAAATTATTGGTGTACAGGAGATTGCTGAAATCACTGGAACTGTGTTAAGAACTGTCCGATGCATTATTAGATTCTGGAAGGATAGCGGTGAACCGTCAGCTTTGTGGAAGAATTGTGTTCGAAAAAAAATCTTGAATGATCGTGATTGGAGGTCAACATGCTGGGTGAAGTCATATCGCCGAAATCGAACTCACGGCTATTCATGTGTACATCAATTTGACATGTGCCACCTACCTAAACATCGTTGCAGACCAGGTACACCCCTTCATGGCAATGGTATTCTCTGATGGCAGTGGAACACAGTCACACTGCACACATTGTTTGGGAATGGTTTGAGGAACATGATGAAGAGTTCAAGGTGTTGCCCAGGCCTCCAAATTCCCCAGATCTCAATCTAATTGAGCATCTATGGGATGTGCTGGACCAATAAGTCCAATCCACAGTGGCTCCACCTCACAACTTACAGGACTTGAAGGATCTGCTGCTAATGTCTTGGTGCCAGACAACACAGGACACCTTCAGAGGTCTTGTAGAGTCCATGCCTTGGGGGTTGGCACAGTTTTGGCAGTACATGGAGGACCATCAGCATATTAGACAGTTGGACAAATATATATATTTATTAATTTTTTATTACATTAATCTACAGTAAATATATGGTGCAGTAATGACAATATAACAAGAATCACCACTGAGAATAATGGGAGTTACCAAAAAAATATAAAACTCAGGACTGTCAGGATTATAGTTGATACAAATTTTGAAAATATTGTCACGATGCAGAAAAATAAATAAATAAAACAAGTCTTAATGGTCCTAAAATAGTCTTAATTTTCTTGATTTTGGGGTGAAATGTGACCTAGACATGTTTTCATGAGAATCACAATCTTACCTCTGAATGTTTCAGAAATGCACGGGTCTCTATAAATAATGTATATTTGTCTGCCTTTGATGCTTTAGTAATAATACAGTAGAAAACACTCTTTTATTCTCTTAAATTAAGGCACTTTGAAAATCTGAATGCTGTGTGTTGGCCTGCCTTGAGTATGTGTCAATTCTCATCGGTTTGAAAAGTGCTGTAACATTTGTATTTCAACATGGTTAATATAGCGCCTTTTATTAACCTTAGAGGTTACCAAACGCTTTACACTGTGTCCCATTCGCACTCACACTCATACACCAATGACGGCAGAGCTCCCATGAAAGGCGCTAGCCTGCCATTGGGGGCAACTTCGGGTTCAGTGTCTTGTCCAAGGACACTTCGGCATGTGGAGTCGTGAGGGCCAGGAATCGAACCGCCAACCCTATGATTATCTGCCGACCCGCTCTACCACCTGAGTCACTGCCGCCCGCCATCTAAACAAATAGATTAATGGTGAATCATGAAAGTTGTCTATAATAACAGCTCTGATTGTTTTTGTTGTAATGACATTAGACTGAGACTTTTTGAATGTCATTATTTTATCACAGTTATACTAAGCAACATTTGTAATCAAGGTACAAGATTGATGCATTAAGATAAAGTGGCCTAGAAAAGTATTTGGACACTTGAGTTCCTAAAACAGATTCATTTCATTAAAAAGATCACTAAATATTAAATAAAAGTGGCATTTGCAAACAAATGATGCAAGACTTCACTTTTTTGAGCCATTTTTTAAGCAATCTTCAGTCAACTAGTCTCAAGGTGATTTTTAGGGGATGTATGAAGTCAACCAGACATTTGAGAACCAGAAATATTTTATTTAGACCATTGTTTTATCATTTAAAAACCTAACAAACTTATTGTTTTGTTTTTTCCTTGAAAAGTGTGTATGTGCTATCTTGGTTTTATATTTTGTTACCTAATGCAAGGATATTCACACATATTAATTGTGACTTAAACGTTCAAATATTAAATTGAGCCACTGCGATGCATATCACAAAATGTCCTTTGAGTGTATAGAGGACTCGAAGAACAAATGTATGAAACAAAATGTATCTACTGAAAGTATAAACTACTTGGTTCCAATGCACTTAATCCGAAAATGAACCTAAATGTCTATTCTACCCATGAGGGCAGTAAAAGATGTGTCCTCTCTTCAGCGTTACTTGCTGTCCGTCCAAGCTAAACAGATGAGTTTGTTAAGTCTTCGGGGCTAAATATTACCACTACAGCTTGTTACCAAAGACTTGATCCCTATCAGCCATTAATGTTATTTTTAGAGTCCTCTGGGTCATTGTGAAACAAGAAGCATAAACGATGTCTAATGGAGATTCAGCGCAGCAGTGCTTAAATTGAATTTGTTTTAGTGCTGATCTCACCTAAGGACTCTAAGAATTGAAGTGAAACATCACATGAGAGGAAAACAAGCTCTCCATTCAGCTGTGTTCACATTGCAAAGCGAGTGACCTCACTTTTAGCCCATCAATTAAAACATAATTACATTTGCATTTCCTCAAAGAAACTGTATATCAAGTACTTTCAAGGCAGCAGAATAATTACATGAATTCAACGACAATAGGTTTTAAATATCTGCTGCTGATATCGGCCTGTACGTACCGAAATTCAAGATTCTGCCCCTAGTGGCTGAAGCTGGAAGTGTTGTTCTTGTGAGCTTCATTTTCTGGGTTAAAAGTCCATTTTTAGTTGGAAGTCCATTTTTAGATGTAATACTGTCAACAGGAATGCATATTTAATAAGCTCCACCTACTAACCCAAACCCTAAACCTAACCATCAGTGGCATAAAGATGTAATTTTTGAACATGCAACTTCAATCAATAACTCTACAGAAAAGGGTGAACACGTGTAAATTGACGCAAAAATGTGTGATAGGGTAGTGTGTGAAAGGCTATATATATATATATATATAAAATCAGATTACAAAAAATGTGTTCTTGTAATTGGATTACATTACATTTTATAATGTGCATAATCAAATTACAGTTACATTGTATGGATTATATGATTACATTCTTGATTACATCTCCAACCAGCCAAAGGCTAGTTGCAAACTAGTGCATAATTGACTAATTATGCTCCTAAATTTGAAAAGAGCAGTCTGAGTTAAGGGGTTTACAAAAAAAAAAAAAGCTAAACAGAATGTTTGAGGAATGTAGAGTGCTGTCTTGCAAGCAATGATATAAATTAATAAAACTCAATTAGACCACCGATGAGGTCATTTACGCACACACTTAGCCTCTCAAAAGCTTGTGTAGCAGTGAGAGGAAGAGAAAACAAGGACATCAAGAGAAAAAAACATCCATGGAAAAAAGAGAGAGAAAAAGAGAGACACAGAAAGCACATGTGCACACACAATGTGCCATGTGCTTCTCTCTGAGGACATACCTGATTTAAAGTGTAGTGACTTGAGAGCGCCGAGCAATTTTCATCAGGGAATTTTCATCGGAGATAAGCAGTTGCAAAACTGTGACTGTTTATTGTGTGGTGTCTTCTTGATCATGTGGAAGAGATGGATGCACCTCTCCCTACATCCTTGTACAAATCTGTACTGATTAGCTCTGATTGGAGAATCACAAGCACCTACAAATGCTTCACTTACACCTGTAATGATTTACACAATCCATTGCTAAAGTCGATCCTACAACACAATGCCTGCTGCTTTCACTTTTACACCATATTGCCTGGATGCTTAATATTACAATCAAAAAGCTAAATATTCATACATTAACATAATTAAAAATAGTGCAGTAGGTTAACGTAAAAGTTCACTCAAATAATGAAAATGATTGTTGTAATTTACTCAAAGTCATCTCTTTACAAACCCACGTGACTTTCTTTCCTCAACTCTTTCCCAAAGTGACCATGACTGTCATGCTTCAAAAAGGGCAAAAAAAGTACTATAAAAGTACAATATCATAAAAGTATCCCATACTGAAATCTGATATATGGACAGAAGATATATAAAATTAAAGTTCATATGCATTTGAGCACGTACATATTCAAATTCTACTAGTATTTAAAAAAAAATAAATAATAATAAGTTATGAAAAACTGCCATTTCTTTAATATTTTGATATATATGTTCCATAAACCGTATGTAAAAATATGTGACTTTTTATATCAGTTAAAACGATATATGAACATATATTTCCTACATGTGTTTTACATGTATGGCCTATAGTCATACGACTTTTGCGATATATTTAAAATATCCTCTCACATCACTTGTGACTATTTGCGATGTCATGTGTTTGAATGTCTTATATTGTTAATATACTGTATTTTACCAGCCAGTGGAATATCACAGATACTTTTAGTCGCATAGTGCGAACTTTGGTAGCTTATGCAAGTGATTGACTCGCATGCAGAGTGTCGCCGCGTACAGTGAAAGATCGATCTTATAATTAAAGGTGCAGTAAGCGATTTTAGCCATTCTAACTTCCACAAGACTCATGCTGGATTCACACAGACTCCGTGAGCAGGGCATTGCATTTGGGCTTCCACATTGGCCACGTCTCTTTTCTAGGTTCCCACGGCAACGGTGGATATTCTGCACTTGTTCGTCAGCGTACTTTGTTTATTAGCGAGCTTGGTCAGGATTGGTTAATACATCAAAATCCCTTTCAAGGCAGGTCAGTCCACACTGCGGTCATCTTTGGAATGCTTTCGGGCAGGCTGGGCAGCTATTTTCTTCATAAACAAGCAAAGTAAAAGTACAGCTCCTATCTACTTGAATGGGGAAAGCAGATACTATTCCGGCCAAAATTCCAAGATGCAGACCTTTAAATTGTAGCGTATAGTTGGTTTGATTTAAATATTGTTAATTTGTTTTTGTGTCTTTTCTAAAATCTCCTGATTATTTTAGTTTTCTACTGCACCCAGAGCCAGTTCGGCTTGAGCCGTGCTGCAAAAATAGGCTTGTTGCTGCTAACTATCTGCTCACTGCCGCATCTGGGAAGCTTCTGGGATACGTCACCTCGTGACTCATGCTTTTAATCTAAAGAGTGTAATCTGTTAACATGGGCACCAAAACTAAAACACGCTGCCACGCCCCGCTGACTGAGTATGTTTGAAACTGGCCTGAGCCGTTGATTTAGCCACGCCTCCTCTTTTCAAAGCACTGCACCATTGAAACCGACACAAAGACTGTTCCCACAGTTGTCAAACACAACAGTAGCGAAATAGTGCCATCAACTGACTAATTATAAATCAGAATATGGCAGTAAGCCTCAATAGTTTGCTGCAACTACAAATCTCTGAGAACGTACAACTGACAGGCAGTTCAAGTGTCAGAGACATTTTGGTTTGCTGTTTACAGAGTCTAGAACTGTCACAGAGACCGGTGAGATACCTCAGGACACTTATTTCAGTGATATCTTTCAGGGAGTAGGAACATTTTTTTCATACATTTCAATGAAAAACAATTCCCAAATATGTTTCTTAGATTGCTAAAAGAAAATGTTACAGACAGAAACTCTTTTTCATCTTATGTTTCATTTATATCCTTTTTGTCCCAGCCTGTGAAAGCACAGCTGGGTGTTTAGTAGATCTAGGCCAGACATTACATCATGCAGGTCCTCAGAGGAGATGTTAGCTGTAGTCACACACTGGCAAAGAAGCTACATAAAAAGTACAGAAAGACTTACTAAAGGTTAATCTTTTAAAGACAGCATCTAAAAAAATGCTGCATATTTAGTGTAGACATAAAAAAAACAAAAAAAAAAACATTATTAATCCAGGGTGCTGATTGTGTTAATCAACTTTACATTTATTTGTGATAAAGTTTGAGTGGATTCACCAAAAAAAAAAAAAAACAATAAAAAAAAAAAAAGAAAACGGAAAGAAGTCTTTTTGACATTTAGCAGATTGTCCACACTGCTCTTTTTCATACAATGAAAGTGATTACTAGGGCTGTCAAGATCCAAAATGATGAAATTCACCATAAGAGTGCCAGTAAAGTTGTCCATGTGATGATTGTGTAATGATATAACAACATATATAACAATTGATATAACAATTTGTAATAATTCCTACGAGACTGTAAGATATCATACAAACTGGCTTGTTCGAAATGGTTCAACTTTTATTTCCATAGAGACCAACCAATCAAGAAACAGTATTTAAAATCTATACAATACAGGCAACAAATTCTAGCTACCCTCCAATCAAACACTTTATTTTAAGAAAGGGAACATCAGAGGGCGTGCTACGTGACTCCAGTCAGGCTTCCTAAGCAACCAATTGGCCCGATTGCTAGGGTGGGTAGAGTCACTTTGGGTTAACCTCCTCGTTGTCATTATAATGTGGTTCTCGCTCTCGGTGGGGCGCGTGGAGAGTTTTGCATGTATGCCACAGAGAATATCGTGAGCCTCCATTTTGATGGATTGACGTCTCAGACATGGAGGCAAGTCACTATGCCACCACGAGGACTTAGAGTGCATTGGGAATTGGGCATTTCAAATTGGGTAGAAAAGGGGAGAAGAAATAAAGGAAACATCAGTGAACAAATTTGGTTACTCATTTCATATTTCTTTATGCAATACAAATTACTGATGCATGCCAATAACGTGTAAAACACTTCCCTCATCTCATTCCAAACCCGATGTATTCTTTCTTGCGTTGTACACAAAAGTCCCTATTAAAATCATGGTTAGGTTTAGGGTTTGAGTAAAGGGTTAAAATGTCCTTTTGTGTGTCTGTGTGTTTTCCTTTGCCTCGGGAGCAGAGCAATCAATGTTTCCTTCAAGATGCTCGTTTGCGCCACTCACAAGGTAATCACCCTGCTGTGTATTTAATTTCCCTCTCATGCCTCAGCTAGTCACCAGATTGTTCCCATTTGTTTTTTGGTGTGCAGTCTTGCCTTCCTGTTGGTCTGTTTTCACCTTTGTTCTCTCAGTATTTTCCAGTGTGGATTCGGTGGTTACCGCTCCTGGACACTTGCTTGGAACTGTTACTGCTCTGTGGATTACTCACCTCACCACATTGCCATCCTCTCCACCATTCCTCCCCCGGGTGTCTCCGCTCATCACAGCCTTCACTGCTCTGTGGATTACTCACCTCATCACTGTTATCATCCTCACCACCATTCCTCATCTGGGTGTCCCAGTTCATCACTGTCATCATTGTCACTCAACTCTTTGCAACCAGGGCCGGGTTTTCAGCCACCAGTTCATCATTACATTCATTTGTGTTTCAATAATTGGGTAACACTTTATTTTGATGGTCACAAGTAGATATATTTAACTGACTATAAGTGACTTATCAACTGGCTTGCTGTATCTAGTAAACAGTGTTTCAACGAACATTCAGTGGACTATCAATAGCCTGTATAACAGCAGCAAAATAACAGCTTATCGACTGACTTGCTATAGCTTAACCAGTGTTTCCACAAACATTCAATAGACTTTCAGTAGCCTGTATATGGATCTTTATTAATGACCATTTAATGAACTTATGTTCTCAACAGTAATGTAAGTAGGTCTTTAATAGAAATATATATATATTCAGGCTACTAAATGTCTACTGAATGTTTGTTAAAACACTGTTTACTAGCTATAGCAAGTCAGTGGATAAGTCAGTTAAATATCTACTTGGGACCATCCAAATAAAATGTTACACAGTAACTGTTTTCATTTTCATTCCCACTGCATTTGGGTCCTTCCTTAAACCACTCCTGAAAAATCATTATATCGTTCGTTGGTTTATTTATTTTCCTCTATGAGAGTAAAAGTCATATTTTTGGGTAAAAGCCAACTCTTACGATTACTTACAATTTCGTAATCTCATATTATTACGAATTTTCATGAGACCAGGATGGTACAGAATATTACTAGTGACTCATTCAATAGATTTGTGTGAGGAACACTTACTACACTGCCTGGCCAATAAACAAAAAGTAGCATATTCTAATATTTCATTGGACCACCTTTAGCTTTGATTATGTCACGCATTTGTCGTCGCATATGTCACACATTTGTCGTCGCTTATGTCACGCATTTCCCCTACCCTGAGATGAAGACGTGTGATCTACTCCCCCAGTCGTGTCCACAAGTCACGGACCCTGGGTGTCCTTCCACCCAAGACCTCTGGCTCCAAAATCAGCGGAGCAAGTTTGCAGCCAGACCCACCGCATGCACCGACTTGCCTGCGCTGGAATAGGTGCTCCACAAGTTCTGATTATTCCAAAATCTCCTGTGATATATTTTCTGCTGTACAGTCCCCCTGTCGGCGGACCCGTGTCTCCCTTGGGCAGAGTCGCTGTTTTTGTAGAGCTCCTCCCCATTGAGGCAGGACCTACCATCACGCCACTTCCATGTGTGGCTGGTAAGCCCATATGACGTATTCGCCACATGTTAACCTCCCCTGTTGGGCAGGATGGGGTCTCCACAGGCTCTTTTCCACCTGAAAGAATAGGATCGGAAAAGAACGCCTTCACTGTTATAACATTAGATGGCCCGATGGCATAGAGAGATAAAAGGCTGTGGCTGGCGTGGCCTGCTCCCAGGCTAGTTATGTCGCTTCCCTCCCTCAGGGATGTGGGGAACTATATGACGTCTCTTGGGGTGTTGGGGAAGGTTACGTGCAGCCTGATGCACCTACTATTTTCACACGCAACAGCTTGCTTGCACCTGCATCAGCAGTCCACGTAGCACGTTCAGTGTTGTGGCATTTTTAAATAGGGACCGCTAGTGTCACTACATCGACACAATGATGAGTGTGTGACAGAAGGGGAATGTCTCAGTTACTGTCATGTCCTCTGTTCCCTGATGGAGGGAATGAGACGTTGTGTTCCTCTTGCCACACCACTGTACTAAGCTGCCGAAATGTCCGGGACCTTACTCTCGGCTCCGCACCTCAAAACCTGTCTGATCAGATGCACGCCTCCCTCCTTTTGTACCCGTATGTCCGAGGAAGGGTAATGCAAATTCTGTTCGGCAATTCTCATTGGCCTTTTCTCAAAGATAAGAGGTAACCGAGGCTCTCAAGAGAGACCCCTAGCGTCACTACATCGACACAATGTCTCGTTCCCTCCAACCGAAACGATTTTTCATCTGGTCGAGTTCGATAAGGGTTTTAGAAAGTAATTAGTATTAAGTAATGGAATTACTTTTCAGACAGAATAATTAGTACAGTAATCTAATTATACTGTAGAATATGTAATTAGTAGTAAGTAATTAATTACTTTTTAAGAGGAACTTACCCAACACTTCACATAACACAGATATGGTAAAAAAAAAAAAAAAACTATTAGACTTCACCCCCATTTATATGCGCGTTATATCTGAGTCTACATCTACATTAATCCAGATACATTTAAAAAAAATTGTTTTCGTTTTCAAAATGCTCTCAGTCCACACTGCTAATTTCAAGCGTTATCCAAAAATTACTCGTCCACACGAGTAAATTCTCAAATCCCCTTACTGAAACATAGTGGCCTGAAAAACTTCTGTGAGAAGCTGCTGCTATTCATACATATATAAATTTAAAACCAAATCTTAATCTGTGTAATTGTAAACAGTTTCAATTTGAGCCAATACAGGATACTGGATATCGGTCCTCACAATTTGAAGGTCAAGGCAGTTCCTCAACCAAAAAGCCCAATTATTTGAATGTTGGATAAACTCACTTAATCTGTTTTGTTTTTTGCCTGAGTATGTACACATCTGGAGAACTGCACATCAAATGAAACAGCAGCACTTGAAATTAGCACCCTTTTGAAAGGATTAGATTGTTTTTCTTTAATATACACTTCCACCCATTATCCGCCTAGAATATATTTCCATTTCCTCTGTGCATGTTTTCAAATGATTCCCTGTCAAGATGAGAAACCTTTAATCTACCCTTAGGTGGCTCAATGTATGATAGAAAGGGGTTTTTAAAATGCAGAGGTTTCCAGCTACCAGATTACTGCGAGAATAATGTGCCATCCCTATTTCTGTATTACAAGACCACTGTATCACTGTATATGAGTTTAATGTTCAAGCTCAACTTTCCATTATAGTCATTTCAATTTTAAGTAAAACTTTGTCTTACAGTATACGTCTTTTATGTCTTTCTTTTATTTTAGGTAATAAAATCAAACAAAGGCAAGATTGAAGGAGAACTTGTGAAAAATTGCATTATCACTTTTCAACACTATATTCCCTTGGTGAAAGCTGGTTGGGTTGGCGATGAGGTAGTGTTGGTTGTAATCTTGTTATGGCATGTAAACACCATTGCTTACTGAATTTATATCAAGTTGTTGGAAGTCATAAAAGTAATGTTTTCATAAGCAAATAATGTGGTAAAAAATTAGACAAAAATGTTCATGCCTTCATCCCATATTTTGGATAAAATATTAAACTCTCAATGGATGATTTGGTTTTAGCTGATGATAAGATTAATTTTTTATTTTAATATAATTTATTATTAACATGAATTTCTAATTTTTTCTTTTCTCTAATCAAAATATTTCAAACAAAGCATGCTTTCTTGGGAATATTGTTTTAATTGGAAATCAATTTACAGTTTTTTCCTATGTCCTCAATATCGCTTTCCATCCTATTGGTCTTTAGCCAAATTGCTTAAATTAATGCTCACAAAATCTTAGGCCCTATTTTAAGAGTGCAAGCATTATGCCCAACACAATAAAAGTCAATGGGCATGGCCATGAAGTTTTGGTATTTTCGTACAAGCAAGCGCTAAGTCTAGTGGGTTTGTAAAGCCCAAATGGCGTGACCAAGAGCCATTTAATTCTGAGGTTCTTCTCAAGTTATTCAATATCTGCATCCTATTGCATAATCCATTCTCTCAAGCACCAATGATGTAAACAAAGACAGCACATTAATAAGAAGTTTGCAGTGTAAATAGACTGTATGCAATGAATTAGAAGAATTGAAAATTGCATTCTTATGTGTATTAACTGTGTCCTTGATAAATGTCAGACATATTTCTATGACAGTGACACGCTCCATTTGCACGCATGGAAAATGCGATTCTCGTCAGAATTTGGATGTAAGTGTTTGTGCAGGAACTGAATTTGGACTTTGAGTTAAGAAGTGGTACTGAAATGACCAAATTGCGCTTTGCTCGACTTAAATAACATACAATACACCCTTAGTTTGGAAGTCTACACCTACAGTAGCGCAAATACTCCCACCCATGCCCAGTTGCGCTTTGTTCTGGCTTGAAAATTGCACTCACCGTACGTTTCCACTGGCGCAGAAAACTCAGCTCAAAGCTGCTCTCAATGCCAGAGAGCTGGCGCTCTGGAGTGTGTTACAGCCAATTTGAGCTTTCTTTGCCATCGCTAACTTACAATTCTACTTCTACTGCTTCTGCCATGTCAGTCTATGGCAGAAATAGTAAGAGCAGTATTATAGTATGCCATTTTGAACTGTTTTCAGATCACGGTCAGTATAATCCTTATAAAATGTGTGATTACAGTCAGAAAGATGCTAACTTTATTTACAAATGCCAGTGGATAAAAACTGTGATTATTTATTTAGCTTTTTCATTTCATTTCATTCAAACAGTCTACATTTAAGTCTGTTTAAAGTCTCACTTTTGCTCACCCAGCCACAATATTGTCACAACAGATGCGTGCAATCATTATTTGAAGCCCATTTGTGATTAAGCACTGAATTCAGCAGAAACTGCAGCATTTTCTTCATATGTTAAAGCGCTTATGACAGGCGTCTCTGCTTTCAGCTCATGGTGATTGGCTCCCACCCGCCATTTTTTGTTCTTCATTTGCATAAAGCACAGGAATTACCAGATACCAGATTACAGGGTTTACCGACAATGTTGTTATATTGGATAACTTTATACAGATAAGGTGATTAAGAGATTTTAGCACACTAAAATCATGTTAACACATACTATTTATGTCTTGTGGCTGTACTTTTGAAACTACACTACCGTTCAAAAGTTTGGGGTCACTTACTCATTCTTTATTTATTTATTTATTTCACATTTTAGAATAATAGTAGTCAGCAAAACTATGGAATAATAGAAATGGAAATATGGGAATTATTTTGTGACCAAAAAATCCAAAATAAATCCAAAACTATGTAATATTTTAGCATCTTCAAAGTAGTCACCCTTTGCCTAGATTTTGCAGACATGTACTCGTGACATTTTCTCAACCAACTTCTTGAGGAATCACCCCGGGATGCTTTTTAAACAGTATTGAAGGAGTTCCCATCTATGTTGGGCACTTATTGGCTTCTTTTCTTCATATTTTAATCCAAGTCATCCATTTCAAAAACTTTTTTTTTTTTAGGAAATTTTAGATTTGTAATTAAATAAATGTATATGTTTTGGCAGAATAATATTTTGTCTACAAAGTTAATTTCAAACTTTTAAGCATACACCTTCAGATCAAAAGATTTTTAAGATCATGAGAAACATTTCAGACAAGTGACCCCAAACTTTTGAATGGTAGTGTATGTGTATTTTGAACTGGCCCCATTCACTTCCATTGTAAATGTTTTACTGTTATCTCGATATTTTTAAATAAATGAGGGACGAGTTGAAATAAGTTTTTGTGGTAATCAACATTATGCCACAAATGCTGTCAATTGAGCTAAACTTGTATTGAACCTGGAACATTCCTTTAATGATTTATGTCTCTAGGAAGTGACATCATTTTTGGTGGGAAAACAACAGCACAAACATCAGTAATTATTAGCAATGGACCCTTTTTACATGTCTGCGTGAATGGGGGACCACAGCAAGTAAAAATGTTTGCTTACCCGTTTGCTCTAACAGCAAAAGAAAAAATAATTGATTGATGTTTAAAAATATACAGCGCAGGATAAATGGCCTGCACTTATATAGTGCTTTTTTTAACCTTAGCGGTTACAAAAGCATTTTACACTGTGTCCCAATCACCCATTCACACACACTCATACACCAATTATGGCAGAGCTCCCATGCAAGGTGCTAGCCTGCCATTGGGAGCAACTTGAGGTTCAGTGTCTTGCCCAAGGACACTTCGGCACGTGGAGTCGTATGGGCCAGGATTCGAACCACCAACCCTGCGATTAGTGGCCGACCCGCTCCACCACCTGAGCCACAGCTGCCCCAAACCAGATAACAGCATTAAGATGAGAGAAACAGGCCAAGTTTTCTGTCACTCTCTCAGCAGATGTGTTAGAAGCTTCATCGCAGCTATGGTAACTGATATTTTTAAACTTTTTCAATGGTAATATAATACAAAGTACAATGTTATTAATGTACACTACAATGTTATACATTTACACTAAATATTTTTAAAATTGGAAATATAAAAAAAAAGTTTGTTACATTTACATTGTTAAAGAAGGCATTATAACAGGTCTATGAAAAGTGTCAATTCATATTTAGAATTTTGTGTCCTGGTATTTCTTGGTTTGTCTCTGAAATCCTGTGTTTACAGAACACGCCAGCAAAAACCTGCTCCCTTTATTCAGCCCTGCGCACTCTGAGTTCACTGACTTCCGTCTTTTCCTCTAGACATTCTTGTTGAAAGCTCTGATATGCACTTAAATGAATCCAGTCCATCAGAGAATGGGACAGGCAGAGGCAAACTGACACAAAGGTGTGCACAATATCACTGGAGGTAATTGACAAGCACAGACAGCTTGACCTCCTTCTCTGAGAAGTGAAAAGGCTGTGTGATGTATTTGAAAAGCAGAACTCTTGATGGCTTGTGTCCAGTGTCAGTCACATGTTTGGAATGTAAATGTGTAGATAGTTAAAAAATTATAAAATATTGTCCAGATGGCTAATTGATCAATACAGCCATGCTGAAATGAATGAGTGGATGATATATTTATATATCGTTTTTCTGACACTACACTCAAAGCACTGAACACAGTGTACAGGGGACTCTCCTCAAACACCACCAGTGTGCAGCATCCACCTGAATGATGCAACGGCAGCCATAGTGTGCCAGTATGCACACCACACACCAGCTATTGGTGGAGAGGAGAGAGTAGAGTTTTAGAGACAGTTAGTGGATGGGGATTATTAGGAGGCCATGATTGAGAAAGGCCAATGGAGGGAATTTAGCCAGGACACACAATATGGAACAGCTGTGACGCGAAATACCCATGTGACAATAGCTAAATTACTTTACAGCACCCATAGGCAAAACTTCTAAAGAATACATCAAATGTACAGTTTTAAACACAAAAAAACTGAACTTGATATATTATTGTACATTGGTTCTACGTGTTTGTTCTTATCTTTTTATTTACTATGGGATAGTAATATTTATATTATTAGATATATCCCAACCCAAACACTTTGTAGAACATAGTTGAATTGTGTAAACCCAAAAAACATTGACATGTCAATGTAACTCAAATCTCTTTTCATTCTTTATATTTTAAATAGTGAGAGTGAATGTTAGCACGCATGGTTGGGAGCACTACAAAGAGTAGTTTAATAACTATACTATGGTTATCACAGCAATTGCTCAACAAAGTCTAAAAATGTATTCGTCCTCAGAGTTAGATCAAGCTACTCTCTTCACCATAATGGTAACCCCCCAAATTCCATCATAACAGAAACTCGTCTAAATCTCAACATAACCAAACATAATACACTAACTCATGGAGTCCAACTTAAATGGATGAAGCAAACTTCCATTTGACTAATTTTAATGGGTAGAATGCAGTGTAATCAAGTTGTCAAAATGTCAAAATGTTCTAGAATTGTGTTGCTTGAGAACAAGTAGCAAAAATCATTTTTCTTAAGAATGCATCGACCAAGATTTTACTGTAGCAATCCCAGTGTCTTGTCCTGATTACAAATTTCAACATAGCTTAATGACAACTTGTAATAATTTGTACGATATGGTGAAATCATTAGCATTTGACTTGGCTTGTATGAAAAGGTACAGCATTTATTCCCACTGAGACCTACCAATCAACAATAAAAATTTTAAGTCAAAACAATAGAGGCATCAAATTTTAGCTAGCCACCTATCCAGCACTTTATTTTAAGGAAACCTCTGTGAACAAATTTAGTTACTCATTTCATATTTCTTTATGCAATAGAAATTAATTATGTATATCAGTGTCCTGTAAAATGCTTTCCTCATTTTGTTCCAAAAACTGATGTTTTCTTTCTTTCATGGTTAGGATTAGGGTTTGGGTAAAGGGGTTACACTTTTTTGATGCTGTGTCTTGTAAAGTAAGTTGGTCAAAGAGCACTAATCTCTCTCTCTCTCTCTCTCTCTCTCTCTCTCTCTCTCTCTCTCTCTCCAGCTGTAGGAGTCATACAGCACAGGTCAGGACACAGAGGATGTTTCTGCTCCGTCTCCTCGCCTCTTATCAGCACGGGCTGGAGGATATCTCGAGACGTGATCAGAAAATGGAACACATGGCTTTTGTGGTGTGCACAGTAATTGATGGAATGTGGGTGAGATAGCGACACAGTGGTTTATCTTGGTGGGTTTTGAGGTCATGGACCACCGTTATTACCGTTCTAGTGATGCTGATTTTATATAGGGGATTATGTACAGGAGAGACTGGGGCTTTTTGTCACAATGTCTTTGTAACAATAAGGTTTGAATCCTAAGTTGTCAAAAGTCAATGCTGGTTTCAAACACCCTGTTCAAAAATTTCTTAAATTGGTATATTTTTATTAATTCAACCTTCCTAACTAAAATCCCAGTATCAGTCAATTTGCGTAATAGCAGTTGGGTACTCAAGTGACAACCCGATATCACGCCGAGGCGTGAAATAGACACGCCGGTCCACTCGCGGATGCGTGTCGGTGTCACGCTTTGCCTCCTCCAGGCGTGTACATGACACGCGCGCGTCTACGTAGAATACCGTCAGGGGGCGATCGTTTCCTCGACGCCAACAACTCTCCGCGCACCAGAGAGGAAGCGATAACGTTGTCGTCGCGTTGCACGTTCGTGCGGGCGGGATGCCGGCCAATTTCGCCGGTTACTTTCACTTGTGACCATATGTGACAAATAAAGGTTCATTACATAGTGCTGCTTTCATGAAGAAATCCTAACGTTGCTGTAGCCTAACGTTGTTATACGTGTGTGTGTGTGTGTGTGTGTGTGTGTGTGTGTGTGTGTGTGTGTGGGCTGTCGAGTATCTTGTGCTGATGTAAATAAACAAATAAATATATATATATATATAAATATATATATATAAATATATATATATATATATATATATATATATATATTTAAAAAGTGTATTTATTTACAAAAATAAACCCGGAAGTGGAGAACGCGATGTATCGCTTCCTCTTTGGTGCGCGGACAGTTGTTGGCGTCGAGGAAACGATCGCCCCCTGCCGGTATTCTACGTAGACGCGCGCGTGTCATGTACACGCCTGGAGGAGGCAAAGCGTGAAATAGACACGCATCCGCGAGTGGACCGGCGTGTCTATTTCACGCCTCGGCGTGATACCGGGTTGCAAGTGAACACATTTTAACTACACTGGCATACATTCAGGCAAGCATAAACTATAATACATTTACAGTAGATTTAAGCCCAAGGGTTAAACTTTTTTCTCAAAACAATGGTATTTTTCATAAATGTCTATATGTCAGGTGGGGCAAGTTGTCACCAGGCAAAACCTAAGAGGGGCTAAGGGTGAAAATGCCCTGAAATTCAAAATACAGGGACCCCTTAAATGAATTCCTTTATTTACACCTAATTATACATGGTATTAAATATATGATGTTGATTTAATTTATTCTTAAGACGTTATCAATTTTCAATCTAGTTATTCATTTTAAGAATTTATGTTAATCGATTAAGTATTTGAATTAAAAGATTACACATTATATTATTTTGTATTTCGTTGTAAAAATGCCACATAAGGGTACACAATACCCTTTAAAATCCAATCCGGGAGGCAAATATAGCTCCTCAATGGAAAAGTATTGTCCCTAGTTGTCACCTGTATTTTTTTAATACAAACTATTAGGTAAAATACCATTTCTGTTGGCCAAATATATATATATATATATATATATATTAGTTATTTTCTCAATTTTTGCTTTTCGTGAATTTTGTTTTGTATTTGTTTTACTGTTTAAATTTATCTGAAAAGTCTTTAATGGACTTTTATTGCAGTTTCCCATTATGAAAACTGCATATATGTCAACGTTTATCATTTACCCTTGGGCAATAATGGTGCAAAAATAAAAGGCTTATTTATTGCCAAGACTTTGACAAAAAAAAAAAAAAAAAAAAAAAAAAACCTGAAAAATGAGAAATATTGAGCAAAACGTGTGACAGCTATCAACCCACTTACAATCATTAGGTGAAATCCCAGTATACAATCAGCCAGCATGATTATTTATACAAGAGCAGCACAAATAAAACGTGAAGTAACGTCTTCATTCTTTGCCTCGTCTCCTTCAAACTTGCCCTTGACAAAATGAACTGTTACACTTCAAAATATAACTACGGCTCAACCTATTAGTCAACAATTAAATAGACATTTCCTAAAGAAAATTGCACTAAAACAAATTACCCAGAAGCTCATGTTTGAACTGCTGTGTGAAAGTTATCTACATACGGATATCCCGCCGCGCTCCCTTCAGCACTGGAAAGCGCGCGCTTTCATGAGAGGCGGCAAGCGCGAGCGAGAAATTGCACTGTATTACACTGGTTTGGCGCGGCGTCCTTACACTACCTTGAACTGTCACACATCTCGCGAGGAAAAGATGCAAAAACCACACTAAATATCACGTTTCCAAGTCAACACAAGGCAGAGTCGCTCAGGCGACCGTCGTTACGATCTTGAACGTTGGCGCGCTCGCTTTGGATTCCTCTCGCATACAAAAAAAACAACAAAAAAAAAAACGCTCGTGAGGAAAATGCTGACGCGTTCAAGGTACATCGTTTGATCGGCCTGCCAACGTGTTTGACGTGTAGGCGACGATAGTAGTAACCTGAGGTATACTCTACTCTTAACGTCTTTTTATGGACTCAAATGTCCGTCGAAAATATCCTGTTGGTGTGGAAATATTTCATCAGAGAGTCATTGATTTTGTGAATGTTCTGAATAGAAGAAGACGTATGAATTTAAACGACCTGTACACTCTTCTAAAGGATATTTATCACTCGTAATTACTATTTATGGACTCAAATGACCGTCTAAAAGATCAGAGAGCATCAATGAATTTGAGAATGTTCTGAATAGAAGAAGACGTATGAATTTAAACGACCTGTACACTCTTCTAAAGGATATCTATCACTCGTAATTACTATTTATGGACTCAAATGGCCGTCTAAAATATCAGAGAGCATCAATGAATTTGAGAATGTTCTGAATAGAAGAAGACGTATGAATTTAAACGACCTGTACACTCATCTGAATTATATGTATCACTCATAAGGACTTTTTATGGACTCAAAGGAACGTTTGGGTGGAAAAACATTCTCGGAGAGCGTCATTGAATTTTGGAACGTTCTAAGAATGTTTGATATTTTATTTAAAATTTGTATTAGTTAATGTTAATATTTGCTTGGTGAGTCTCTTTGGGTCATCATTTGACAACAATCTGCTGAGGGATATTTATTACACTTAAGGACATTTTATGGACGCAAATGATCGTCGCAAAATCATCTTTACGTGGAATTGCATACATGAAAAACGTAATTGAATTTGGGAATGCTTTAAATAGAATGTAACAAAACGCAGGTATGTTTACAGATCATTTAAACATTCGGTTGCACCTTTTCTTATTAAACAAGGAAATGTAAATTCATTCCACAGGTAACTGATTTTATTAGTAATGTTATACTAAAGTCTGAAGAAAGTTGTATCAAATTTTGGATCAGCTGAACTTGACTTCAAGTGTTCGTCGCAAACTACATCCATTGGTGATGCCGGAGGTCACTTCAACCAGAAGTGATAAACCAGCGTCCAAAGGCATCATGATTTTATGCAACACAACGGCGATCAAGGACTGGAGCTATTTTCTTTCTCAGATATTGCCTCTTGTGAATAAATCAGCGGGATTTGTTCATCAGAGTATGGATCAGGTGGATGTGGCAACGAGCGCCATGGTGACGGCTCTGGAGCCCGACCTGAGCGGGATGAGCGCCAGTCACCCGCCGCTCAACTCAAATCACACGTCCGGGATGGAGCATATCTTCCAGTACTCGTACTCGGAGAATGACCCGCAGTACACGGACTACAAAACTCCCCCGAGGGACTCAATACTGCTGCCCAAGTCGGTGCTTTACCTGGTCATGGCCGCGCTGGTGGTGGTCGCCGTGGCGTACGCGATCGTTGGGCATCTGGTGAAAGATCTCGTTCACGAATGCATTGGTGAGTGCAAATAGACTCATGTTATAGTCCCTTAATGAAGTGTAGGCTACATCTTTCTCTTACACATTCATTCGTTCATTCATTCATTTAATTAAAAAGCATGTGGTGTAGTAGCCTGCTTAGAGGTTAATAGAGATTTAAATGTCATCTGTTTATCTATTCTAAATGTCTTGCAGCCATTATTCAAAAGTATAACAGCACACGAAGACTTGGGTCATTTTAAAGGAATGGAAGTGAGTGGGGGCAATTTATATTTACGTTAAAATACTAACTTTTTTCAAAAGTATAACCCCAAGACATATAGTTATTATTTGAGTGTGATAAAATCACTTATAAACATTTTCTGTGTAAAGTTATAGCCAATTTTACAACTTCATTACTACAAAGGTCAGGGGTTCAAGCCCCAGCACCGTCAAGATACCACTGTTGGGCCCTTGAGCAAGGCCCTTCACCCTATCTGTTCCAGGGGTGCTGTTTCATGGCTGACCCTGCACTCTGACCCCAGCGGGCCCTTGAGCAAGGCCCTTGACCCTATCTGCTCCAGGGGTGCTGTTTCATGGCTGACCCTTCGCTCTGACCCCAGCTTAGTTGGGATATGCGAAAACAACTGCATTTCATTGGCTCTGTACCTGTACTCTGCACAATGACAATAAAGTTAAATCTTAATCTTAATGAATGTCAACAAACGACTTTAAACGACTAAAAATTTCAATTTAAACAACTTTACAGCTCATTTAATACACAAGTTTTAACAAAATAATTCATGCAAGTGCTTTTATAAAATCATAAGCTTCACATTTCTGTTTAAACCCTGTTGGCCCCATTCACTTCCATTGTATGTGCTTCACTGTAACCTCTTTGCTATGTTTTTAAAGAAAAGTAGGGGCGAGTCGAATTTAATTTTTGTGGTAATCAACATTATGCCACAAATGCTGTTGATTAAGCTAAACTTGTATTGAACCCGGAATATTCCTTTAATGTGAAATTAAAATTTATGTGTCTCTCTGTGTTGGTAATTCATTCCTTCTTTCCTTCATTTATTTTATTTGAAAAAATAAGGCGTATTTAGAGGTTACTACACTTTAAAAAGTGAAAATGTGCTGTTTAAGTAGCTACTTCTACCTGACTAGTAAAAATTACATTTGTTATTGTAGCTTAATGTAGTAAGGGTTTAATAATAATAATTTTAATTGAGTAAAACCAGTTAATTTAGATGTTATCAAATGAAAAAAATTTGATATATTTTGTAATTTTTTTAATTATAATTTACAGAGTAAGCAAAGGAGTCTTACCGGGGAAACGGATATGGGATGAACTTCTGCCGGAAGTCGTTCTGTAGCATTCGCTAATGTAGGCAGCGATAATTTAGACCCCATTTTCAGATGGTATTAGGATATTAGGTTTTAGGACGACAAGTGTTCAGCACTATATACAGGTGTAAATGGAGTGCAAAACCATTTGTGATCGAATAACAAAAAACACATACGAGGTAGTCAAAAACGCATTTGAAACGCTGTAAACACTGTCCAGGATGCAGCGAAGTGCCACTCATCTGTCAGTCAACCGCTGTGCTAAATCAAGAGTTTAAATTGTTCATGGCTCTGGTGACACTTGGCTTTAAAGGGTGAAATAACAGTCAGATTGGAAAAATAGCTTTCATATACATGTACGAGATCTTTACGGTGTCCTCGTGCACACTTACAGTAGATGAAATTTGAGCCATACCTGGTGAACCATGTTTCCATGCTTCTTTGTATTTTGTGACATTTCTCTGGTTTATTCATTTATAATGAAATGATTATATATGCCATCATGAAACGCTCCCCTCAAAAACTGATCACAAGTGCTCTCAGGAGATGCATTTGTGCGACCTACAGCGATGTGTCTCGCCTGACCACATGTGATCGGATCACCCGAGATACATCCTAAGACTGTAATGCATTAATTACAATACCTGTTGTTCTTCAAGAATCCATTATGCCACTGTTACAGCAAATGTAACAAATGGTTTGAGAAACAGACGTACAAGACCAACATGCAATGTGCTATCAGTCAATAAACAGAGACATGTTGAGATGTGTCAAAAAAGTGAGTCATTGAACAAAACAAATACCAAATGTAAACAAGGTCTTAGTGAGTATTGTATTATGTTTTGCTCAAGTCGTTGTGACAATGTTATTACAGAGCTAAGGGATAACGTGCAGTTTGTAGCTCTGCATACATCCTAAGGCCACTTTAAATCATCCTCCCAAACCTTTATTAAAGATGGAACAGCTATCTGTATATTGTCCTTATCCATCAGGCTGTGCTCACACGTCTAGAAGTATGAATGTTTGATCAACACATACAAATTTATGAATGTACGATGCAGCTTCAACTGTGTTTACTAATTAGAAATTGATTATAATCTGCCTTTAATTGTACACTAAACTTTTCAGGGAACATATAAATATCCCTGATGTGGTAACTGATTTAATTCAGGCCAAAAAAATATTTAAATGAATATTATGGGTTCAATACAAGTTCATCTCAACTGACAGCATTTGAGATAATATTGATTATCACAAAAATTATTTTGACTCAACCCTCCTTTTCTTAAAAAAAGAAGAAGCACAAATCGAGGTTGCAGTGAAGCACATACAATGGAAGTGGATGGGGGCCAATTTTTTGGAGGGGTTAAAGGCAGAAATGTGAAGCTTATGATTTTAGAAAAGCCATTACATTAATTCTTCTTTTAAAACTTGTGTATTATTTGAGCTGTAAAGTTGTTAAAATCATTGTTATTGCATGGTTACAGGGTATATGGCGTTATGTCGTCATGGGAACAGAGTTGCAAAATTGGAAATAAATTTACACAGAAAACTTAATAAGCGATTTTATCACACATATTTTCCTTTAATAAGAAGAATCAGCCTGACTGCATTAAAGGATTAGTTCACCCAAAAATGTTATTTCAGTCTTTGTTTACTCACCCCTGTGTTGTTAGTATCCTATATGACTTTCTTTATTTTTCTAAACACAAAGGAAGAAATTGTGAAAAAAATGTTGTGCTCAGTGATGTCATGCAGTTTATGGTGACCAACTCTTCAAGCTTCAAAAGAATGCAAAAGTATAATTCAGAAGTCTTGTAAATTATTCCATTAGACTCTTGATATGAAAGCAAACGATAAGGTTTGTTGAGAAACAAACCGTAATTGAATGACCCTTTTTCACAACGGCCTCAGTGTGGACGGACCATGTGAGTTCCTCAGTGATGTGGACACTGAGGAACTTGAAGCTGCTGACTCTCTCCACCGGTGCTCTATTGATGGTGAACCGGACCGAGCCGTCACTCTTAGGAACCAGCACCACCGGGCTGGCCCAGTCACTGTTGGATTTTTCTATTACCCCCTTATCCAGCATGTACTTTAATTCTTCCCATACCACTTCTTTTTTGTGCTCAATAATCGGTAAGTACAACTGCGTACCACTACCCCTGGATTTTTTCCGATATGGTGCTCTATGAGATTAATTGAACCGAGGAGAGGCGAGAGCACGTCGGAGAACTCTCCTTGCAACCTGTCAACCTCCGTGACATGGAATGGTGAGAGGTGGTCTCCACAAGTGACCGGGGTGACTCGATCAGTGGCTTTTAAGTTGACCTCCAGCCCGAGCTCCTCCCTCTCTGGAACCACATCGCCAAAGTCAAGGGAACCACATCTCTCCATGGTTTTAGGAGATTGAGGTGGTAAATTGGGAGAAACATGTGGAGGCATGTGGGGCCTCTCAAACTTCAAATAATCCAGTCTGAGGCTAATAAAGTGAGGTGCTGATATAGGTATTGTGATTGATCAAGAGTTCAAAAGTCTGATTGCTTGGGGGAGGAAAATGTCATGAAGTTGGCTGCTGCGATACTGCCTGCCTGATGGTAGCAGAGAGAGCAGCCCATGGCTCGGGTGGCTGGAGTCTCTTATGATCCTCCAAGCTTTTTTCACACAACGACTGGTATAGATGTCTTGGAGGGAGGGAATCTCACCTCTGATGACGTGTCTCGCAGTTTGCACCACCCTTTGCAGGGCTTTGCGGTTGAGGGTGTTCCTGTTGCCGTACCAGGCAATGACGCAGCCAGTCAGGATGCTCTCTACAGTGCTGATGTAGAACCACGTGAGGATGTGGTGGTTCATTCCAAACTTCCTCAGCCATCTCAGAAAGAAGAGGCGCTGGTGACCCTTTTTCACAATGGCCTCAGTGTGGACGGACCATGTGGTTTTTTCCGATATGGTGCTCTATGAGATTCATACAACCAGGGAGAGGCGAGAGCACGTCGGAGAACTCTCCTTGCAACCTGGCAACCTCCGTGACATGGAATGGTGAGAGGTGGTCTCAACAAGTGACCGGGGTGACTCGATCAGTGGCTTTTAAGTTGACCTCCAGCCCAAGCTCCTCCCTCTCTGGAACCAAAGTCACGGGAACCACCTCTCTCCATGGTTTTAGGAGATTGAGGTGGTAAATGGGGAGAACCATGTGGAGGCATGTGGGACCTCTCGAAATCCAAATAATAGGGGCTCGAGCCACTTGACCCAATACCGAGCGTCATCGTTTGCAACGTATTAATAATATTCTTTAGGGTGTGATTAAATAGTTTGACCAAGCTGTCCGTTTGGGGGTATAAAACGCTGATACGAATCAATTTAATCCCCAATAATTAGTACAGTTCACATTGTGTGCATGACTTAAACATAGTTCCATGATCAGTGAGGATTATTTCAGAATCCCCATTCGGGAGATAATTCTGAAGAGTGTCTCCACAACACTTCGTGCTGAAATGTTGCACAGAGGCACTGCTTCTGGATATCACAATGCATAGTCCAGCAGAACCAACACAAAGAGATGACAATGTGCCGTCTACTCTAATGGCCTGATGAGGTCCATGCCAATTCTTTCAGAGGGGACCTCGATCAACAGAAGGGGCACAATGGCACTCTTGTGGTGGCTGGTGTATTCACCAGCTGACTTTCACGGCATGCCTCACACCACCTGCAAACATCCCCGCGTATGTTCAGCCAATAGAAATGGGCCATTTGATGGTTCAGGGATTTTTTCGGACCTAAGTGAACTCCATCGGATTATAATGAGCTGTATGTAACAACTGGGTTGTATCCTCCTTTGTCTGAGTGTCCTTCATCACTCGATACAGTCAATCCTTGATAATTGAAAAATACGGTTATGAGAGTGCAATATATAGCTGGAGGCGCTAACCAGGTTGGGGAAAAGGGGAGGGGGAGGGAGAAGAGAGAGAAAAAGAGAAAGTGAAGAAGAGGACTGGCCGGCTCAGGATACGCAACCATATGGTCCTCAGCCAGCTGGACTGCCGGTGGCACTGGACCCACTCCACCGTTGCCGTGCGATGAATTGTTCCAGTATCACCAGACCAAGCACTTCCTCTACATTGCATTCTTCAGCCAGCAGCCACCTCCGGCTATGGCCGACCCGTTGCAAGATGGCTTTCTACAAGTCCTTGTACACCGCTCACAGGGTACTCGGCCAGTTCCACGTCCAGTCGTATGCTCAAAGAGCTCAATTTAAAGCCTCCGGGTCATCCTGAGATTCTTTCATAGGTGGGTCCAGGGTCGCGGCTGATGATCCCTCCTGGTGATGGAAGCTCTATAGAACCTTCTGATCCTCTGCTTAGCCTGGAGGAGCACATGGAACCACTGCTCCTGTTCCATGCACAGCTCAAGCAGAGTTGATGTTGGGCTTGGTGGATGCCGGCGAGGGTCTTAATCACTTCAGCCAGCGGAGAAGGCTTCATGATGGCATTTCTTCCTCCTAATTCTGGGTTTCCGCACCACTGTGAAATATCTCTTGCATGGTTTGGAAGGAGGAAGTGGGGGCCAGGTGAACAGTCCACATAATTCTTTATTAAAAACACTTTTCAGCATATACACAGAAGATTTCCTTTTCAGCACAACACACAAACAGCTTCAAGCTCGGCTCTTTTCCTCTCTCGGCAGTCTGGACTACCCTTTTATCCCTCTCCAGCTCTCACTGCAACACAAAACAGCTGTTAGAGATAATGTCCCACAGGTGTCAATCCTTACCACTCTTCCTCTCCCAGCCTCGCTCTCCACAGACGGCGCTCGACCATGCCCCCATCTCCACAGTGTTTTACATGAATGTGATAAAATAGCATAATAACATTTTCTGTGTAAATTAAATTACATTTTACCAATGCGTTTCCATGACGACAAAATACTGTAAATCCTGTAATCCTGCAAAAACAATGATTAAACATCTTTATAGCTCAAATAATACACAAGTTTTTACAGAACATTTAATGTAAGAACATTTATAAAATTGTAAGCTTCACATTTTTGCCTTTAAACCCTCCAAGTGGCCCCATTCACTTCCATTATATGTGCTTCACTGTAACCACTATATGACATCAATGATCCCAAAATGTTTTCACAATATCTCCCTTTGTGTTAAGAAAAAGAAAGTCATATGGGGTTATAACAACACAGGGGTAAGTAAACAATGACTGAATTAAAATTTTTGGGTGAACTATCCTTTTAAGTTACATCATCAAAAGTGATTTTAAAAGGTCAGATCAAGAATCTACTTCGAAGTAACTGCAGATTTTTTTCTTTTTACAGTGTGTCTTCTTTATTTATAATGCAATATGGAAAATGTCAGGCGAACCAATGTACCAAAGTAAAAGTAATTTCATCTATTTCTGCCTCTCGCAAACATCAGGGCTGAGCATCCGGAAAGGGTTGAGAACAAAGAAGTACATTTAATTTTTCCACAGCCCCTCATTTCTGTTTTTCAAAGACCTTGACGTTTACCTGAAGCGATGAAGCAGGCAGGGTGCACACACACACACACAGACACACAGACACACACACACACACACACTCCAATAGCACTCTTACTCCCTGCTTGTACTGTAGACAGTGTTCTGTCTATTTGGAAAAGTCCTGGGATGTGTAAATGAGCAAAAATGGGCCGGCGCGTTATGCAGAACAGACCACAAAACGGTACTGTGATATGCAGAAAAGGACAGCATGTGATGATCTTCCTCTACAATGATATAAACCCCCTCTTCAAATTCTGATAACTTTGTCATGCTGTCTCTTCCTCTCCTCACCAATCAATGAAGCAGTTTTGTGCTCAATCTAATTGGCATACATTTATATGCGGGAAGTTTTCAGCTCTGCTTATCAGCCACTTTTGTTTACTCAAACCCTTTAGTCTTGCTCGGAGGAGCCCTGATGCTGCTGCTGTATCTTCTCATCTTAATTCCAGGAGGCTGGAGCTTTTTGAGTCAACGTCGAATATTTAGCACATTAAAACAGAGGGTTATGGTTTCTGTCATGGGTCTAAAAATATGAGTGTTCAGTTTGATGGAGTGCAGCATTGTCTGGCTAGATGTTAATGATTACAATAATAAAATTGTTCATTAGTGTAGCATCCTAATTTGCAGTAGGTAA
This sequence comes from Moxostoma hubbsi, assembly GCA_032164185.1. NCBI lineage: Eukaryota > Metazoa > Chordata > Actinopteri > Cypriniformes > Catostomidae > Moxostoma > Moxostoma hubbsi. The sequence goes on along the minus strand of JAVLUX010000020.1, from coordinate 35,876,514 downwards.
ACTCCAAAGTGTCTGATTAATACACTCAGGATTAATCTGACAGCAGCTGGAGGTCACACATAATATATATGTGTGTTGCAAAACACTAGAAAAAAGCTGGAATTGGTTCCTAATTGAAATATGACTGTATTTATTTATGAAGTTGTGTGGTGAGGATGTGCATTAATTAGTGACCTCTGCATCAGTGTTTCCCAACCACACTAGTCAGGTTGTGCCGTGGAAAATGATCAAATTCCACAAAATAAATAAATGCATGAAAAAAATTATATTTATTTCAGGGATCCAAACTCCTCACCTTTCGGAGAAATTCGCAGTTTTGAAACCATAATCGGTCACTTTTTGTGATTATGAAGAACAATGATTAATGTGCAAAAGTGACTGATATTTCTACGTGTTAAGGGTCATCACGTGACTCACATCAGCGCTGCAGAATACATTGAAGTCTATGAAGTGACGTCACACCGAAGTGTTATTCACACACACATTTTTGCTTCACCAATAATATCTTTGAGAGTACTAAGCAACAAGAAATGTTTAAAAACGGTCTGTTTTAAATATGAAATATTACCTTATCGTTTACGAATATCAGAGACCCCAGTTATTAAACTAATTTAATTTCACTTCGACCTAAACATAAACGAGTCATTACTTTCTGCTATCAAAGCAACTTTTTTACATGGCAAACTTGTAAAATCGCCCCTCTTTGACTCTTTCTGCAACTCTTGTCAATGTGGCACTTGACGCCTCGACTCAACTCATGTGAAATGCGCTTTACAATGACGAAAGAACATTATTGAAACTCAAAATGATTATTATTTGTCTATTATTGTGGTCTTTTCTGATAAAAGCCATGCTCAGCAGTTTTAATAGGCTACTGTAGGAAAATGATACTGTAGATCTGCTTTGTGTTTATAATTCTTATACTGAAGTCAGTAGATTTGTAGACATGCAAGTTTTAATAAAGGAGAAGGACGTTATGGAAACTCACTATTATTGAAAATAATGCTCAGACTGAAGGAAGACTATAGATCTGCTTAAACACTATAAAGTCTCTTGGCAGAGTTTGGTCATGAACGACTCATAATGATTCACTGACTCACTCATAGCACATAAGATGCTCATTTAGTGAAATTTCCAGAAGGGGTCACTGAACTAAGTTAATTAAATTGAACAAATTTGTGAAACAGAAGCAAGCTTCACCAAAATACTCTTTATTTTTAAGCTAATTCTGCACATTTGTAAACTTGAATGAACTTGAATCACTAAAATAGCTGGAATTGGTACTTTTAGCTTATTCTTAATAAAAAAAAAAATATCCCCAGAATTTTTTTTTTTCGTAGACCATTGATTGACCTTTTTCGCCCCTCCTGAGTTTGCATCCCTGTAATTTGTTGTGGCATTGCAAGAACAAATCTACAAATTAGAAAAGAAGCAAATTTGTTGTTTTTCATTACCCATTTAGCGCTCTTGCCACATGTGACCTCACATAGCGTAGCCTACCTACATACTACTATACTGTAAGGATTTAAGGGAAAGGAGGAGGCGAGAACCGGCTTGACAACATAAATAAGGCTTTAATAATGAACTTAAAAGAAAGGACAAACACACACATGACGGACATGTCCGTAAATGATCTCTCTCTCTCGTCGCACCACCGTCCGCCATCGGCCTTTATCCCTCTCAGAGGCTTGATTAGCCTGATATGGGACCGGGTGTGTATCGTCACGACCCGGCACCGCCCTCCGCCCTGCCACATTCCTCCCTCGTTCTTTCAGGCTGGGGAGCCCCCTCCTCCTTTCCATTGAAATCCTTTACATATACATACTATGCAATTAAATAATATAACATTATGTTTTTGCATTATAGGAATGAGAATGGGGAAAATAATGACACAATGCAAAAAAAAATAAAAAAATGTGAAATGACCACTGTGTGGAGGTAAAAGCGAGTCAAATTCCCTCCCAAAGTGATGAGGTTTTTAAGGTTTATGCTGCACGCTTAAAATCAACAAATCAGACCTTCCTACCCTAAACCTTAAGCCTAAACCTAGCCGATAGTATCATAAAAAGGTAACGTGAGATGAAAAACACAATTGCTAAAGCAACCCATCATTTTGTGGTGCGTTTATGACACATTCATCTCACATGTCGACTTGCATGCTCTTTAGGACTCATACCCTGGTCCTTTGCATCACAAGTACAACGCTTTATCAGTTGAGCTACCGCACAATTTGATCGTGCCCAAACAAGCTTGCAAATTGTTTATGGAATGCAAATGATAAAATGCATTGCCATAGAAGTCATGAACTAGTAAAAGTGTTTTGATTTCATAAGATAGCACATTTTGTGTGGAACGGGGTAAAACATAACTCATTATCTGCCGTTTTACTTGTGATTTGTGTAAAAGGGAATAAAAGCAATTGTTGTCGTAGCGCCTCTACGTACAACACGCCACGTAAAAATTATTTAGCAAAAAAGTAGGTATTGTATTGTGATTCTAAGACCAGGTTGAACATTGTGTCATCTTTATACCTTTGTCGGTCCAGAGCACTATGGTTTAATCTTTCACCTGTTTCACAGTGAGTGTTTTTTTGTTTCTTATCAAAAATAATTGACTGTGAACTCAATTCAAGTTTTTCAGCCTCTAGCAAAGAATTTGACCTTGGCAATGTCGGCAAAGGTGCTTGTGTTGAAACTTCCTTGATGACATAATTTTTTTTCACCATCTTGCGACCTCTTTGGAAATGAGAGTTTAGAGCTACATATCTATCCTTTAGCCGAATAAAGCCGACATATTGGCTGAACATGAGGGCTTTGGATTTCTTTAGTGCATAATTAATAACACTAAAGCAATAAGACATAATAACATATTCACATATTAACAATTAACCTTTGTCTTTCACCAGAGTGGGCGTTCGTGCCACGTTCTGACAACCGGAGGAACAAGTGTGACGTAAACTGCATCAGCATGAATGAAATGAACGAACTGCCTCGTCCAGTGGACACACATTGCATCACTTACAATCACTCCGACTCCACGAGCACCATTAAGGCAGAAGAACTGGTGGTGACCATCGATGAAACCTTGCAGATACCTCGTGAGGATTACAGTGGGACCTAAATTGAAGAAAAACAGCCACTAATTTGATTCAGCCCTTTATAATAAGGAGAAAAGCAAGTTTGCTTCGGTTTGATCAGCATCTGTAATGCTGAGAGAGCCATCACAATGAAGTCACATGACCTTTGGTGGAAGACTTAACCCGGGGATGAGGAAAAGGAGACGTGTCTGGGAGACTTTAGAAAGAATGGAATAATTTACAAATAGAGTACATGACATTCTTAAAACTCTTTATGAAAGTGCTGATACAGACGATATATTTCAAAAATGGATGTGAACCTCAGAAAGACAAGACATTTCTTTATCAATCATGGCTGTCTTATCACACAATATTTTTCTTGTTTTGTAGAGACATGCACTGTGAATCTAGAATAGTGTTCAGCTTTTGTTTTGTTTTTTTTCCTACTTCCCCTGCTGTTTTTATTTTTAAGTATTTCAGGGTTTGCCATTTTTGCACAGTATTTGCAGTTATTCACAACTCCCCTTTAGGTTTTCTGCAATCAACTATGCTACTTGACAAAACGATTAGGAAAATAGTTAATCCTCACTGAGTGCAAACAAACAAACAACAGCAGTGTTTTGTTTACTTTTCATCTGAGGCAGTGACACTACTCAAACACAGCTCAAATATGTAAAAAACACCATTTGTATGCGCTTATAAATGATATTTGATAATATAAGTTTATAATGTGTGTTGACAAAAAAAAAAGTCCTGTTTACTTTTCATCTAAGGGCTATAAGTTCAGGTCTTGTTGTTAAGTAGTTTTTCCTCCATTGTTGTCAAAACAGAGATTTCAGAATATCGCATTTTAAAAATCGGAATGGAAAGAGTTTCAAATTCTAAATGTACAATAAGGGACAGTTTTGAAAATTCTTCTTAGCTGTTTCAAACTGACAAAAAAAGGCAAAAAATAACAGTTGCATTAATGTTAATGTAAACATAAAAGTAAGCATATTTCTGCAAAGTGCATTAAAGACGTACATTTTATCAATATGTGTGTTTCCTGGGAGTTGAACTCATGATCTTGGCGTTGACAGCACCTTGCTGTACAGTGTACCGCTGTTAACTTCCCTTGCCCTCTATCTTTATTTTTTTTAAATAAAGATAAAAAGATGAATAGAAGTAGGCAAGTGACCCGGTTATTCCTAATATACCACAACTTATCTTTTATACCCCAAAAATGACGTCATGTCAGAAGTCACATACACATCATTAAACATCAAAAATTGTTCTTTTGCAATATATGTGTTGGACAGGTTAAGATAACAGAACAGTTGTTATAAAACTAGGAGAAAAATACAAAGAATAGCCTGTTTTTCCTGCTATTCCTGCCATGTCCTGCATACACAAACTCCTCAAAAGGTCACCTTAATAAATGTCTGACTAGTGGCTATAGGCGGCACTTCAGCACATAACATACACAACACATTACAGTTTGAATCATCTTGCATGCAACGAAAGATGCATTTAATAGGACCTGATTACCTTCTCTCACCCTCCGTGCAAAACAAGCTGAATTCCATTATATTAGCTATGCTGATGAAAGTGGTTAGGCAATGTTTCAATTGCTATAGCTCACTGGGCTTGATCTGTAATGTTATATTGCTAGGGTTACAAACAGCACATTAATATTAATATTAAACGGTGATTAATATTACATGTGCATTCAACGGTTTGAACTGCACACATTCCAGCCAATCAGAATTGTGTATTCAAAAAGGTATGAAGGTATATATATATGGTATATATATCAGTCTTCCTGATATATATATATATATATATATATATATATATATATATCAGGAAGACTCACAGACTTGAGTGAGATTTTAGATGACATTTATTTGATGAATATAAAACAGAAAAGTACTGTCTCTCTTTGGTGTTGGTCCCATGTGGCGGTCCGAAGAAGTTGTACTCGGAACCGTCATATCCTGCCTGAGACAGGAGGCAGGGGCAAGGAGCCTACCCCTGTGCAGGATGGGACTCAACTTGTGGTGCTGGGGTGGTGGAGGTTGCCATGTTAGCACACTGAAACAGCAGTGTGATTGTGAGCAGACTTATAAAGCAGCGGCTTACATGTGATTGGCTGGGAGTTACCCAGCTAATGGTGCGATGATGTACAGCTGCTAGTCTTCCCGCTAGAACTACACTGAGCTAACATATATATATATATATATATATATATACACTCACCTAAAGGATTATTAGGAACACCTGTTCAATTTCTCATTAATGCAATTATCTAATCAACCAATCACATGGCAGTTGCTTCAATGCATTATGGGTGTGGTCCTGGTCAAGACAATCTCCTGAACTCCAAACTGAATGTCAGAATGGGAAAGAAAGGTGATTTAAGCAATTTTGAGCGTGGCATGGTTGTTGGTGCCAGAAGGGCCGGTCTGAGTATTTCACAATCTGCTCAGTTACTGGGATTTTCACGCACAACCATTTCTAGGGTTTACAAAGAATGGTGTGAAAAGGGAAAAACATCCAGTATGCGGCAGTCCTGTGGGCGAAAATGCCTTGTTGATGCTAGAGGTCAGAGGAGAATGGGCCGACTGTTTCAAGCTGATAGAAGAGCAACTTTGACTGAAATAACCACTCGTTACAACCGAGGTATGCAGCAAAGCATTTGTGAAGCCACAACACGCACAACCTTGAGGCGGATGGGCTACAACAGCAGAAGACCCCACCGGGTACCACTCATCCCCACTACAAATAGGAAAAAGAGGCTACAATTTGCAAGAGCTCACCAAAATTGGACAGTTGAAGACTGGAAAAATGTTGCCTGGTCTGATGAGTCTCGATTTCTGTTGAGACATTCAGATGGTAGAGTCAGAATTTGGCGTAAACAGAATGAGAACATGGGTCCATCATGCCTTGTTACCACTGTGCAGGCTGTGGTGTGGGGGATGTTTTCTTGGCACACTTTAGGCCCCTTAGTGCCAATTGGGCATCGTTTAAATGCCACGGCCTATCTGAGCATTGTTTCTGACCATGTCCATCCCTTTATGGCCACCATGTACCCATCCTCTGATGGCTACTTCCAGCAGGATAATGCACCATGTCACAAAGCTCGAATCATTTTCAAACTGGTTTCTTGAACATGACAATGAGTTCACTGTACTAAAATGGCCCCCACAGTCACCAGATCTCAACCCAATAGAGCATCTTTGGGATGTGGTGGAACGGGAGCTTCGTGCCCTGGATGTGCATCCCACAAATCTCCATCAACTGCAAGATGCTATCCTATCAATATGGGCCAACATTTCTAAAGAATGCTTTCAGCACCTTGTTGAATCAATGCCACGTAGAATTAAGGCAGTTCTGAAGGCGAAAGGGGGTCAAACACAGTATAACTATGGTGTTCCTAATAATCCTTTAGGTGAGTGTATATACTGTATATATAAAATACTTGATTGCATTCTGTTATAAATCAGAGGAAAATGCAAAGATTTTTCTAGAAATAGTTTATAAAATATCTTTCTTATAAATGTATTTTTTTTAATAATCAAATTTAAAAGCTTTAAAAAAGTGATAAAGATAACACTTTTGGACACATTTGGACACATTTGGAACGTTTTGCCCAAAAATACTGTCTACATAGGCAGCCAAATAGGTTTTAATACAAAACAACATCTGATTTGATGGACCTTCTTGGTGGGCAGGGACAATGTTGGGCTGGGTGTGACGTTATGACCAAAACATTCCTCTGTTCCATTAGGAGAGAAACGATTGCAATTTTTAGTGGTCCAGTTTTTTGTTTACATATTTGTACCTTTTACTTCTTTGATACATTAGTAGCATTCTATGTTAGTACACATATCCTTACCTTTTCCCACAAAACATATACAATGTATTGATCTTTTGACATTGCGTTACTTTTTGCGTGACTTTCTGTTGTTGTTTTGTGATCTCAGGTATAGGTAAAGTCTAAACTTGCTAACTTTGTTTCTTAGAGGGCTCTAACATACTGTAGAGTTTTGTTTACTGTCTTAGGGGCTGTTCAGACCGAATGTATTCTTGTGCTAAAAAGTCAAAATGATATTCTACGTAATACATGTAAGATAAAGCCTAAAATATACATCGGCTTTGACGCGAACGCTAGCCTGTCAAAGTATACTTCATTTGACTGTTGGCATACACTGGCGGTTTTTGCACATGCGCGATACGACTGCCGTTAGATACTGGACTATTTCTCTTAGAAGTTTAGACCCATAAAGATATCTTTATATTCCCTCAGACTCAAGTTATACAAATGTAGGTACCTCCTGATCTCCTCACACACGATCTTGACCTGCACATCCACTGTTCTTTTTTTCTACCTTTGTCTCCGGTTGTTAAGCAGCGATTAAATCTTCTAGCGGTTCTTCGTGCCAGCAAGAGCTCAACTGTTAGTGTTGCCACCTTGCGGACCCACTAATTAGTGCAAATAATTCAAGGCGCATACTGTGTGTACTGTGTGTTCAGAGTATGCACGGTTAAGACCTGGTATACTTGGTTTCTCTGCGTTTCTTATAGGATTGTGCCTTTCAAAGTGTACAGATGTATACGAATATGAACATGTTTGATGCTTGCACACTACAAATGCTTTGCAATACTCTTTGTGATACTCACCAACGATGCACACAAATGAGAAATGTCAGTGTGTCAAGAAAATCTTGGCCACATGTGGACAGTCCACGCAGACCATGCTAATGACAAAACACGGAGCTATAAGCAACACGGACAACCGAAGTAGGCTATACTTGGGCCTTAAGAAAAATTGGGCCGCACGCATTCAGTGCTTGGGCACTCTGCTGATGATGAAATTTGCGTCACGCAAACATAGACACCTAGCGCTCACGTCTAACCAAAGTAAACTCTAGGCTTAGTGCAGGTGTCTCGAGATGTGCATTTTGATAAGTTGAGGTTCTGTTTTAACTGACACAGTATCGAAAAATGAAGCACTCTTGCACTAGACAATGAAAAATCACCTGGAGGTGGTAAAATGTCTGTCTAGTGCATGTTTACATAGAAAACTATTGGAAAATGTGCAGACTTATGCTAAAACACATTCGGTGTGAACGACCCCTCAGTGCAATGGGTAAAACATTACCAGCTTGAAATTATGTTAGGCTGTTAAACTATAACCAATACAAATTCAATATCAAGAATGTTTAATGCAAGTCAAAGTTATGAAGTTTTTACGTTAAATACAGTCTTCAGTATGATTTTAAACACACCCAAAGTTTTGACATTACTGACACAGTGCCTAAAGGTACAGATAGTTCACCCACAATTAAAATTTGATCTTTTATATATTAATTATATAGACCATTTCATTGACATAAACAATAACAAAGGAATTACAACGCTACTGCACATTTCCTGAAGCATTTATGGTGTCATGCCGATTTCTGACTCCCTACTATGGTTATGGTTATGGGTAGGTGTATGGATGGACTTTAGGGATGGTTAGGGTTAGGGTTGGGTGTAGAGGTGGTTTTTAGGGATAGGGACTAATCAGGAAGCACAGCGTAGGTATTTGGCGGGGGGTCAGATTTCAGCATGACACCTGTAGCAGCATTTTTATAACCCAGAACTGTCCAAGCAAAATGACTAGCCTGTACTTTTCAAGTCTAGATTAAACAGAACAAATAATATATATGCAAAAACTGAAAATAAACAATGAGGTTTCATTACAGGATCTTTAAATACAAAGTTACATTTATTTCCTTAACAGAATGGTTGGGAAGGTCGCTCCCATGATAATGAATAAATCTGTTAAAACTGCAAGCTCATGTGCGGTTCCATTGATTATAATGGGAGCGATCTATAAGGTTACTTTTAGAGCCCATAAAGAAATACATTTACGTTTATGCATTTGGCAGATGCTTTATCCAAAGCGACTATCAGTACACTTATTACAGGGACAATCCCTCCCGGAGCAACCTGGAGTTAAGTGCCTTGTGGGGATTGAACCAGCAACCTTCTGATTACCAGATTACCAGTTATGTGCTTTATAGACCAATACACCACCACCACTCCACTCAATATTCTGACTAAACTAGCCAGCTAGACTGTACATGTCAAACTAACAATTAGTTGGCAAAAGTTTTAGTTCACATACCAAAGGATAAACAATTTTGTTTGTTTTTGAGTAACATAAAACATTACGTAAATTGGGTGAATTCAAGTAAATTGGGCCAGTTTTTGACATTGAGATGACTGTGGACAAGTAGCCCAAATGACCTGAATTCTCCCTAAATTTAGTGAAATTCACTTTCAGTTTAGTTTGGCAATGATTGCAGAATTTGAAGCTATCTTTTGCACGGTGTAAATGGATATAAATGAAGTATACTGCATTATTAAGTATTAGTTTAGGGTTGGGGATGGCATGATTGTATGCAGTTGTGAATATTAAGTTAGTATGTTATTTAATGCATGTGTGAATGTTGCGTTTAGAGTCCAATCCGATCTGCTGCAGTTTGTTGTGACAGTGAGAGCAGCCAATTACCTCCCCTCACTTATTAAAATTAATGAAGTGTGTTTTTGCTAAAGGAGATGTACACTGTTCTGTAAGCCTTGAATGTGATCAAGCATGACGGCAAAGGGAGAGTGATTGTGATTAGCCCAGATTAACTGTTAAAATTGACGTTTTTTTTCGGACCTAATAACAATTCTGCTTGTGTTTGATAATTATGTTTAGTTACACTAGAAAGTAGTGCCAGATTTCTTTCACACGTAGAGCTTAATTAAAGGACACTTAAAGGGAAAGTTCACCCAGAAATGAAAATTCTGTCATCATTTAGGCTACTCACTCTCATGTTGTTCCAAACCTGTAGGGTGTTATTTTTTACTGTTGAACAAACAATCTAATCTAAAGGAGATGCAAGGCAGTATGTTAGTCTCAGTCACCATTCACTTATCTGTATTGGATCTTCCATTTAATGAAAGTGAATGGTGACTGAGGCTCATTCTGCCCAACATCTACTTTTGTGTTCCACGAATGGAAGAAAATGGGTCTGGAAAAATATGATGGCAGAAGTTTAATTTATGGGTTAACTATTCCTTTAGAAACATCTACAATTCTGTAAAACCACTTTAAAAACAACTGACATCAACAGTTGCCTGCTGACAATAATGTAATAATTGAATCTACGAATCTAGGCCACTGCCACCTCATCCATATCAGGTGCAATAGACACTGTGTCATTACAGGCAACATTATGCATTTAAGGTCAAGGGTGTAATATAATTTCTCGCACAAATTGATTTTTCAGGTTTGGGTTCCTCTGTGAGAACTGTATGATAATTTAAAATATTTTCCCTCTGACCTGTACCATACCCCATGTCCTAGTTTTAAATGCAGTGTTTGAAAATGCAGGACTATTATGCATAACTAGTCTGTTATACACTTCCTCATTCTTGAGACATGGGATGAATTTTACCTGCCATTAGTTTTGAAAATAGCAGCATGTCCATATTGGAATTAATCAGAGATGCTCACTAGAATTTTCTTACATACATGCATACTAGCCAATTTGTCTCTTTTTGTCAGTGCTTCATATAAATATAAATGTACTGTTTATTAAACTGTATAAACAGAAGATAAACAGAAATATAAATATCTTTCTTTAAAAGAAATGCTGTATTACTGCTATGTAAAAGAGGTTACTTTTAAAAGAATAGATCACCCAAAAATGATAATTCTCCCATCATTAACTCACCCTCATGCCGTCTCTTCCTATGGAATGCTAACAAAGATATTTGTAAGGATGTATGAAGTTTTTTTTGTCCATACAATGCAAGTCAATGGGGTCCAAAATTTTCAAGCTCCAAAAAAAACATAAAGGCATCAAAAATTGAATCGATATGACTTGAGTGGTTTAATCCATGTCTTCTGAAGCAATACAATCAATTTCATGTGAGAAACAAACCAACATTTAAGTCCTTGTTCACTATAAATCTTGACATATGGAGATAATTAACAGAGTTTCGGGGGGAGCATGTTAATTTTAATTTGACAAATCACAGCCCACAAGCAGGAGTATATATACCGCTGCTTACCTGCTTCCTGTGACAACTCTCCTGACATCCCACCTCCACCCCATCTCCACCTATCTAAATAAAGTCCTGTGGGCTAATCAGGATTCCAGTCTCGAGCTCCGAGCCCTCCAGTATACGGACAGCAAACCAGATATGTTTACTGCTTCAACACAAGATTACATTAACATACGAACTACTGAACCAGACCGATTGGAACACATGCAGTGCAGATTTCGAGACAGTGATTCTTAAACGCTGCCAGGTACTCAATCCTGGTATCATCATACATCGACATTGGACGTCGAATTTTCATTTTCTAGTGTTTATCATCAACCTTTTGGGCAACTGTGGTTCATTCATAAAGTATCCCAAACACTCAAGCCTTCAATATTTTTTGTATATTAGGACTTACATTTTGCTCTGTGTTATACCCGCTTCAGAAGACATGGATTAAACCACTCCAGTCTTTTTTGGAGCTTGAATGTTTAAGACCCCATAGACTTAAATTATATGGACAAAATCGCCTCATATATTCTTCAAATTATCTTGGGGAAAAAAAGTCAAACGAGTTTAGGATGGCACGAGTGTGAGGAAATTAAAGAATGATCTTTTTTGGTTGAACTATACCAAAAAACATCTTTAGGGAATAGGGACTACTTTTTGTCAGAAATGTTTGAAACATCACGCAATATCAAAGTCATTATTTGTCCTAAAACTCCTCTTTCCTTATTGCACCTCCTATGAGGTCAACAAGGTCACACAGGATCTTTTGAATGGTTTAAGATGTTTTAGAAAAAAAAAAAATTATTATATATATATTTAAGCAATATCACACGAGCAAGAGTGTGATATGGCCCTATATCAGCACTGCTGTGATTCGGCTGCAGGTCGAGTGCCGTAGGTAATCACAGCAGTGCTGATATAGGGCCATATAGAACGATTGCGAGTGTGATATTGCTTATGTACAACAGTTCAATGAACAAGTACATTATAAAAAATTAGGAAAAACTGAGTACGGTCATAAAAACACATTTGTACATGGAACTACTTTATTACATGTCCAATCAGAATCTGCCGCTGATGGTTCAAAACAAATGATGCGTCCAAGAGAGAGAGAGAGAGAGAGAGAGAGAGAGAGAGAGAGAGAGAGAGAGAGAGATGGAGCATCTGCGATCACCTGAAGCCAAACCCAATCAGAGATGCTGTCAGCTTTCTCAGTGGAAAATAGATGTCCAAGCGGGAGTATTCCTCGGTATATAGACTATAGAAACAGCGATGTCCTCCTTCATTTTTAACTTCTAGGTTACGTATGTAACCCCCCGTTCCCCGATGGAGGGAACGAGACGTTGTGTCGAAGAACCGACACTAGGGCTCAAGAGAGAACCCTAGTATGGCTTCTTCGACACAACATCGAAGTGAGCGACAGACGGGGAACAGTATATATCCAATGTGGAATCTCTGATAAAAGGTAAGCACTTGAGTTCTGTAATAAATCAGTCTGTCGTGTCTCTCAGCATGAGCCTTAATCCTGAAGTTGTCAGTTTAAAGCCGTTTAAATCTATTTCCTAGCCTTGGTAATGTAGTGGTAATACGAGTGATCAAGGAGCGCAGTTCTATGTAAACAATGAGTAACGGATTCACGTCACCAACTGGCTCATATTACACACAAAAATGATATTTTGCCACCACCTGCTGGCTAACATATGTAATTTCAAAAATAAAGCCAGTAACTCCTTACAGATACACTTTAGTTTAGAACAGCACAAATGCGGAGTGATACACACACAGTGAAGCGTCCGTGTGCTGATGGTGTCAGACCATCAGTGCTCATGGATCGTCTCTCGTCCAATCAGATTTGAGGACTGGAACTGTGGTATATATATATATATATATATATATATATATATATATATATATATAGAATCCATTTTATTTTTCCTGCATCCCAACAATGATTTGTCCAAATTTATTGTCCAATTTTTTTATTGGCTTTTTAGACAATTTCCCTCAAATGCAAAATATACTTATTTCATCAAATTGAAGCTGACATTGAAGACTTTGAAAAAGCATTTTGTGGGAAAAATTTCTTTATATGTCTTCTGACCGTCTCACCTCAACATTAGATTTTAAGGAGTAATGCTGCAAAAGTTGTACTGTATTTAATGGTTTCTTTTGTATCTGTAAGAATGACATCAGTATTGCAATCGTTATCACCCCTGATGGACCAGTAGGTGGATGTACAAGGAATCATGATATTTCTGTGTGTGCTGCTGTTGGTGAAATACCTGTGTGATGTTTGTTCAAAGATGCCAAACATGCCGCCTGGCCCTTTCCCTCTGCCTGTCATTGGACACATTATTGCTATAGGCTTTAAAAATCCACTGGGCTTCTTTCATAGGGTAAGTGTTTATGTTTGGACTTGATACACATATCTTTAGCCATTTAGTACATTTAAGACATTGTGCCATCTATATTATTTCTCTAAGGTATTTTTTTATCTAGCTTGTGAGATAAAGGAGTTCACCCATATACAAATTTGTAAAATTATTCTGTGAGAACTTATAACATGTGAAGGGTCTGATTATGTCTAATGGGCACATGCGGCATCAACAGAGGCAGTTTGCTCTGTTGACACTGAAGTATTTTGGTGTGGGGAAAAAAAACTTTTCCTGTGACTCTGTACAGTATGAACGAGGTTAGTGAGAGCAATGTTATCGCCGAACACTAAATTTCTCTTTACAAGTAGGATTTGCAACATTTTACTACAAATCTGCAAATTGATTGAAATGCATCATTTTATCAGACTTATGTGAATATGTGAAAAAGCTGATATGAAATAATAATAATAATAAAACAATCTGCACATCAGTTATCAAACACTTAAAACGTAAAAATCTTTATCGGCATACCTGTCAACACTCCTGTTTTTCCCGGGAGTCTCCCGTATTTCACACTAATCTCCCGCCCCTCTCCCATTTTGTTATTTCTCCCGGGAAACTCCCATAATTTGTATGGCCCAAACCTTGTTATATGAATAATGACATCAATATGTTATTCAAAGGTTGTCCAGTTTCCAGATCTTGTATGAAATGAATCCTACTCACAAAATCGACACTTTCATACAAATTTCGACCCATTTGTGACCTCAACCTGACAACTTGCGCAGGCAGTAGACGCGGGAAGTTGAATCAAGCATCACTGGTAGATGGGGAGAAGAAGACTTAGTTAGAGCTCTGGCGAAATAAAAAAATACATTATATATATATATATACACAACAGCTGTTGTGATTATATACAATATCGGACACGGTGGGAAAATTGATGTTACTCGGCACATTAAATCACAATGGCAACATTTGTATGTATTTAGCCTGCCTCTGCCATCCAGCACCCCCCACCCCCTCCGACCTTGCTCCCAGGACAACACTAGACTGCATTTCCCAGCATCTCTAAACTTCATCCCTTCATGCATGAGGAAATCAACAAACACAAATAGGAGAGAGACCCTTCCAATCCCAGGGACTACGCTGACTGCTACCTGGACGAATTTGAGAAGGTAGACTTAGAACATTCTCATCCGTTTTTTATTTCTTTAAAGGGGCTTTTTGAGGGTTCAATTGGCAGTCGGGACATGCCTTTATGCATTTTGCATCCTCCTTTATAAATAATCATGTTTGCACATGTGAGACCCAAATCCAAACATCTTGAAAACAACTGCAATTCATGAAGGTCCTTTGTGTGGACTTCTCAATATAATCCATTGAGCAATTAGCCCCACCTCCTGGTGCAGACAGGCATGGAAATATTGAGGTTCTTAACCGAATATTCCCTATACACAAATATATATTACATATATATCTGCCCTACAGCATATATCAAATTTAAAGTTGTTTTTTATATTATACAAATTTTTTATGATAGGAGACTCATTGCTTTAATGCAAAATATACAACTCCTCTGACAATATAGATTTCTTTCATTTTAATACTATCTGTCAACACTTTGTGTTCATTTAAATTACTCTAAATTAAACCATGACATAAATATTGAAAAACATAAATAAATACATACAAAATTTGTTAAAAAATATAAAATCATTAATCATTAATTCACTAAATAATTCCAAAAATATCCGTTTATTTTTTTTTTTATTAATTTTTTTTTTATTTAAGCACAAGTTAGTGTCCGTTTTCATTTACACATTATTTTTGGGTTGATTTTTCATCCAAGCATGAGCTTTGTGTCTTTTCATTTTCATTTTCAGGTTTTAGTCAAAGACAGCGAGCATTCATTTTCAAAGCAGGACGTCCTCTTTCATCAATAACTTTTCTCAAAGAATCAACATATCGTGCATTTTCCAGTAGAACATACTGCTGAACGCTGCTAAGAATGGTCCACACATCTCTAAAACAATTATACGGTCATTTACAGAGTTTTTAACAGCCAACATTTCACTTACATTTTCTGTATGGGATAAAATTAAGTCATTACCATTTTAATGCCAAACACCAAATTTCTCTTCACAAGCTGGATTTGCTGTCAGTATTTTACTAAAAATCTGCAAACTGATTCAGATGCATCATTTGTTTTGTTCTATACAGGCCAAATACTTTACAAGTATAAGTGTCTTTTTAAAGGTCAAACTTAATTTAAAGTTTGGCAACTTTATCTGCAGTTTAGAAAGAAGTCTCCAGTCTTCCAGTGTGAAAATAACATGCTTAAACTCACTAACCAGACAGTTAAAAGGCAACGATTTTGAAGGGTGACACCAACACTGTGTGGTAGATCTGTTTGCAGCAGGCACAGAAACCACCTCTAATGCACTCAGATGGGTATTACTCTGCATGGCCAAGTTTCCAATGCATGTTCTTCTTTCTATATTATTTTCTTACATTTAGAGAAAGTCCCATCTGAGATTGATCAGGTGATTGGACAGACATGTCAATCATTGATGGATGAATGAACAAACCGGGGGTTGGCACGGCCTGGGTGTGATAGGCCAATGAAATGGTGTCCACCACCCAGTGGGAGAGCCTCTGTTTGGAGACAGCGTTCCCTTTCCACTGTCCACCAAAGCAGACAAAGAGCTGCTCAGAACGTCTAAAGCTCTGCGTGCGGTCCAAGTAGGTACGCAAAGCACGTACCGGACACAGCAACAAAGGGGCCATCGTCTGCCCGAGTGACTGCACTGTGGCCTTCGTGGCCCTGAGGGTGAGGTCGGTCGCTGAGCGCAGTTCCTGCAGCACGTCGGGATCAGGGCTACCCTCGTGCAGATCTTTAAGTGCCTTGGCCTGCTGGACATGCAGGAGAAACTCTACCGCATCCAGGAACTACACAGGGGTGGAAGGGCATCTTTATAAAGACGCGTCCTGAAAAGGACGTTCAACGCCGCTGTGTATTGCTCTTTTTAGAGGAAAATACTGTTTTACTGAGAAAATCACTCCTTTAATAAACAACTCTTTTAGTTGCGCTGTCGAAGCACCCAGGGGCAAACTGCACTGCTGTGCAGAGAAGGAGAAATCCGCTGAAGTGCGCTGTAGATCCAACAGCAGAGGAAGAGGAACAGGTGTGTGACTCTCAGCTCACTGCATACACGACCATCGGCTCATTGGCCTTTTTCATAGATCAGAGGCATATTCAGCGCTCAAGAGAGACCCCTAGTGTCGCGCCTTCAACACATGTTGAAGTGAGCGACAGACGGGGAACTAATTTTAAGTGTATTGACTATCAATTCACCCTCTTTTCAATGAACATTAGCCAATTGTGTGCCTCTTTTAAAGTCAAGACTGACAGATACTGTAATGTAATCCATATGCATTCCATAAAGTAACTGTAATCTGATGACACAATTGAATTACAAGTACTGATATTTGTAATCATATTACTTAATCCTGATTACATGTATTTCATTACTACCCAACACTGTTCCTGGGACTTGAACAAACAACCTTGGTGTTATGTGCACTATACTTCACCAATTGAGCAGGAACTCTTGTGATTGCAACTCACTTGAATCCTGTTTCAGTGCCAGTGCATATAATCTGTTTATTAATTTCCCAAATGTACCCTGAGCTACATCTCACATATTAATTACAGACTCTTTAATTAATGTGTTTTTGATAAGTAATTAATCTAATCTGCAAGCAATTAAAGGGGTCATGGCATACTCTTTTTATACATATATGTATATAATTTTATTATCTTCCTTGAGGTCCGCTGATAATGCTAGTAAATATACCAAAATGTCCTATTTAGTATTATCCACCCTATCTCTAGAAATTTGTCTGAAATTGTCTGATTGTCTAACATCATGCAGCCCATCAAATACAGCCATATTTGAAACTAATTTTGAAGAGAATTAACCAGCTCCACAGCAGTATAAAAACAAATTTCAGTGTTTTCACATAAGCATATTGCATCCAAATATATTGAGCTGTTCATCTCAAGAACAACTATTAACACTCAGCACCATAAAATATCAAACCGTCATGACATTTGAAATATTAATGAATGAAACTGTTTACTTACGGTTTTGTGATCGGGTCCA
The DNA here is from genome assembly GCA_032164185.1 of Moxostoma hubbsi. Lineage (NCBI taxonomy): Eukaryota > Metazoa > Chordata > Actinopteri > Cypriniformes > Catostomidae > Moxostoma > Moxostoma hubbsi. The sequence continues at coordinate 35,858,815 of JAVLUX010000020.1, read as the reverse complement.
AGTGTTTTTAATTGCCCCATCCTTCAACAATAGTTCCTTTGCAAAGCTTAAATCGTATTGTGGCTGGACCTCAAGCAACTCACACTGATATGAGCCGAAAAACCAAGTCCAAAGCATGGTGAATAGACACACACACATACAGTTCACATCACTGGAAACACATCAAAATGGTCAAAGATGTCCATCTAGTGCATGTTTACATACACCAACAATTTAAAGTAGCGCAGATGAGCTCGAGAAAGTGTCTAGGACACATTTGTGCTCAAAACCGCAAAACTCAGACCCAGCATATGCTTAACTCTCCTTTTCAAGTTGTAACTTGACACCGCATTTTTGTAAAAGTGGTGCGAGATACATGACAATGGTCAAAGATGTCTATCTAGTGCATGTTTATATACAAAAATAATTCACAATAGCCCTGATGGGTCCTCTTTGGTGTAGTATATCTTTGGTGTAGGAATAGTGAGGCCACATTAGACCTGTTTGTCCTGCTCTCTCTCTCAGTTAACTGAAGCACCAGTGGGCAGGCCAAGGACTTAAGTAGGCATTGATTTTCTTTTTTCTTATTTGCTGTAGAGGTGGTCATGAATTAATGGGCCCCCTAGTGATGTAGGGATGTAGCGTAGTAGAGAAGGGGGCATTTTTGCAGTTTGGTTTCAATAAATGCTTTTATTGCATTGGGGATTAAGTTTTAAATTCTGAAATTTACTGTATGTTTTTATAGTAGAATGATCTCTTATATGTCAAAATATCAAGGAAAATTTGATACCACATGACATGACCCCTTTAAGATACTGGAACCCTATTGTGTTCGGATTTTCTAATGCAGTATAATATTTCTGCCCTAAAACTGGCTGTTCAAGACTGTAAAGCACAGAAACCCCAAACTAGATAGGATCCCACAGATGATTCAGGCTCCATAACTCCATTACCGAATGGCCTGTAGAACAAATTTAGAATTTCTTTGACCTACTTTTTTAGTCATACTTGGTAGTTTATCTGATTCACAGGAAATTGTGAAAATCATCTAGAGACACTTCTACCAAAAAGTTGTCAAAGAATTTATAGAACTGTTTGGTGTATACAGGCCAATAACTTTTTCGGCCTTTGCCTACAGTGACTAATTTGCCTGTATCTTGTAAATGCAATAACACAAGTTCACAAAACTTGGTACACATGGGCATCAGGAAAATTTGAAGAAATGTGCCAAATTTCATCAATTTCTGTTGCTGTTACTCAAACATTTAAAAAAAACTGCAACACTGTGTGATTTTTTTTTTCCTACTCAAAGATAAAAGTTAAATATGTTTTGGTTAATTTTATAATGCTTTCAGTTGCAAGTAAGAGGGTTCTTTTAGCTCTGCTTAACACATTTTACAATATATATAGACAGATATATATATACAGACTCGCTGTGATTCTACTTATGGTTCACACATTTTCCATTTCAAGTTTAGACTTGAAGACAATATACCTTATGTAACAGTACATATAATATAAATGTATACTCAATTTCTACCCAATAAATACAAGATATTTTACGTTTGCACTTGTAGTCATCTATCCTTTTCATTTCAACAGCGAGACAAAAATATGCACCATATTTTAAGATGACTTCATCTATTTTATTATTACAGTAATAGGCAACAAAAATGTTTAGATTATAACTGCTCATCATCATCAAATACCATAGATGAGTTAATATGGGGAGCCACTTTGGACAAAGATCTTATAATTATAAATATATAACTATAATGTATCGCCTTACAAGTCACACACTATATGAGTGTTTAGCTGTCATGAGAACAGGGTGAAAAGGAAGTGATTTGTTTGAAAGGGAATTAAAGTTGTTGTTGTTGTAACGCCTCTAGTGTTCATTTCACCATGAAACTGATACTATACGTACAACAAACTACATAAAAATCATTTGGTTTAGTAACGTGTTTCCATGAGACCAGGTTGGTACTATCTAATACCGAAAGGAACATCAAGCTGTAAAGCACCAGCCGACTGCATTTCAATCAATCGCTCCAAAACATTCAATTTCAGACAGACTTTCTTTTTAATTTTTAACAAACATTAAAATTTCATGCCTCTTGAAGTTTATTCTTTGCCTGTCTGTGCGCTTTTTAAACAAATCTGTGGTTTCTCTTCAGGTACACATCCAGGGGGACTGGGCATGTGCCATTGAAGTCTTTCAGCTTGTTGGAGGACCAACAGCATATTAGCCAGGTGGTTATAATGTGTCAGTGTATTATCAAATAAATAAGTATACAGTGTGTGTGTGCATAGGTGTCATTTACACTAGGGATGCTGGGGACATGTCCCCACCACTTTCTGAAATGGCTGATTTTCGTCCCCACCACTTTTTGAAAGCATTTGGCTAAAATGTTCTGAAAAGCCAAGCGAACCAAGAAATGTTAAAGGTGTATTTGCACAAAAGAAAACATGCAATGCAGTTTAGATACAGAAAGAAACAATGTGCATTGTCCAAAAAAAGTAACTTAAACAAAACAAAATATTATTGATTCTAAAATGAACAAATTCTTGACACAGTTTCTTCTTGTCCAAGTTATCCATTCTCTCTCTGTGAACATGACAAACAGCCACACTGTTGAGTTGGGTTTGTGGCATTGAAGAGCGCAGCCAGGTCTTCAGGCATCTCAAGGCACTGAAGCTTCTCTCTGCTTCAGCAGATGAGGCAGGAACAACGAGCAACAAACGCAGAAGAGGAACCATGTTCCTCATGATTTCTGACACTTCTGAGCAGGTTTTGTAGGTGTCATTGGCAGTGAACATGGCCAGCTGCACCTTTAGGGACCGGAACTGCAGCTCTGGATACAGGTCAACCACTTCATCAACTTGACCAGAGAGTAGGACTTTCTCCAGCTTGACCAGGTGCTGTAGTCCTTCCTGTTCAAACCGCTTTGTCAGCTGTGTTGTTACAATGTCAAGGACTTGGAAGAACTGTACACGGTAGTACTCCTGATTTGTGGATGGAACGTAGGGCTCAGCTGGGCCAGCATGTCTCCTCTGTGGCTTTCGTAAGTGTGGAATCTTTATTGGTTCGATGTCCAAAGACTTGTTGACTGGCCTACGCTATGCCCATTTTTGATGCGCCGTTATTCAATTTTTTTCCCGTCCTGCCGTAATTTTTTTTCATCTGATCTTTTGTCCCCACCACTTTTCAACACAAACTGTCTCCCGTGTGTGTGTGTGTGTGTGTGTGTGTGTGTGTGCGTGTGCGTGTGTGTGTATATATATACACTACCATTCAAAAGTTTGGGTTCAATTATCTGAAATGTTTCTCATAATCTTAAAAATCTTTTGATCTGAAGGTATATGCTTAAATGTTTGAAATTTGTTTTGTAGACAAAAAATATAATTGTGCCACCATATTCATTTATTTAATAATAATTTTAAAAAAAAGTTTTGAAATTGATGACTTGGACCGAATAATAACAAAAAGCAGCTAATAAGTGCCCAACATAGACGGGATCTACTTCAATACTGTTCAAATGCATCTCAGGGTGAAACCTCAAGAAGTTGGTTGAGAAAATGTCAAGAGTACATGTCGGCAAAATCTAGGCAAAATATGGTCATTTTGAAGATGCTAAAATATACGTTTTTTATATATTTTCAATTTTCTTAGTCACAACATAATTCCCATAGTTCCATTTATGTTATTCCATAGTTGTGATGATTTTACTATTATTTTAAAATGTGAATAAATAAATAAATAAATATTTAAAAATATAAAGTATGATTAAGTGACACTAAACGTGTATACATATATATATATATATATATATATATATTAGGGCTGTCAATCGATTAAAATATTTAATCGCGATTAATCGCATGATTGTCATGAGTTAACTCGCGATTAATCGCACATTTTTATCAGTTCTAAATGTACCTTAAATTAATACTTTTCAAGTTTTGAATACATTAATCAACATGGGTGTGGACAAATATGGATGCTTTATGCAAATGCATGTTTATTATTAGTGAAACCATACTCAACATAGCATGAAGTCTAGACATCTATCAAAGGTCATATATGTTTTTCAAAGAACTTTGTTCATGTCTATTAAACACATGGGGAAAAGAATATAGAAAAACCACAGGTTCCCATTATTTCTCTTTCTTTGCACTGAGCCAGTTGCTCAAACAGACGAGCCTGTTTACATTTTCAGATGACAGGGCAGCTCGCTTTTTCTGAACAATATTTTAAACTCGACGTGCTGCGGTGATAACTTAATTCACATCGACAATAAATGCAGACAACATTTGTCTTGTCGACAGAACCATCAGACATCGTTTTGTATATGAATTTTCCGTTCAGAAGACCCAATTTTCTTTCTCCATTTCTGTTTGCTGCGGAATTCTTTACATCTATCACTTTACGTGCATCTCTAACTCTCCAACTACGGGCTAGGCCACGGGTCAAACAGATATTGCGCGTTGCGTTAATCGCGCGTTAAAAAAATTAGTGCCGTTAAAATGAATTTTAGTTAATGCGTTATTAACGCGCTAATTTTGACAGCCCTAATATATATATATATATATATATATATATATATATATATATATATATATATATATATACACACACACACAACAGTTAGTTCTGGTCCTCGAATCTGATTGGACAAGAGATGTCCCATGAGCACTGATGGTCTGACACCATCAGCACTCCGATGCTTCACTGTGTGTGTATCATTCCGCCTTTGTTTGTGCCGTTCTAAACTAAACTAGTGTAAGAGTATTGCATATGTGTTAAGAGTTACTGTATAAGTGTCTCCTACATGTATTTTTTATTTAATTTTTTGACATTACATATATTAGCCAGCAGGTGGTAGCAAAAAATATTTTTTTTGTGTAATATTAATCAGTTAGTTGATGTGAAGTGAATCTGCCAGCCACTGTTTACATACAACAGCTCTTTGTGATCGCTTGTATTGCTACTACTACACTACTTATGCTAGGAAACAGCTTTAAACGGCTTTAAATGAACAACTTCAGCATTACGGCTCATCACAGCTGAGAGACTCAACAGACTGATTAATTACTCAACTCAAGGCGCTTACCTCTTACCAGACTTTCCACATTGGAGTGGACACACTGTTTAAAATGGTGGAGGACATTGCGGTTTCTATAGTGAAAGACTCCTGCGCACCGGCTACTATGAAATAGGAATGCTTGGATGACTATTTTTCCACTGAGAAAGCTGACCTTCAGAAAGCTGACAGCATCTCTGATTGGGTGTGGCAACAGGTGATCACACACACTCCATCTTTCTCTCACTCTCTCTCACACACACACACACACACACACACACACACACACACACTCACATCCATCATTGTTTATCCAATGACTTGGTAGAAACAGCACAAGCCGTGATACTATTTCTGAAGTGACATTTTTGAATTACTAATGGAGGCTTGGAAGATTTGACGAGAAACGGCAGATTCTGATCGGTCGCGTAATAACAGTAGTTCCATGCACAAATGCGTTTTTATGAACATACTCAGTATTGCTAATTTTTTTTAATTTACTTGTTCATTGAACTGTTGTGTATAAGCAGTATCACTCTCGCAATCGTGCTATAGATCCCTAAATCAGTGCTGATGAAGGGTCATATCGCACTCTTGCTCATGTGTTATTGGTATTTTCCTGTTTTCTTATCTTGCTCTCTATACTTCCAAAGTGTAGTAGTTATGCAGTAGCTCTGTTGAGAGAAATGTGTCGGTCATGCACCATCATGTAACAATAACAATACATTTTTATAAATGTTGTAGAATGCATTTACCATTTTTAACAGAAAGATGCATAAAACCACGACAAGTTTATGATCTCTGAACTAGTATTCTCAAGACCTTTCAGAATTTGATTGGAGGGCCTTCATATGAGCCGTTACCATTCAGTGCAATTCAGTGCCACTCCTTCAGCAAACTCTCATTGTGTAAACACATTACATAACAGCATTCCAATGGAGCTCATTCATTGGCTCACAAGGAGCGGGATCACTATCCTAATTATTAGAAAAAAACTACAGTGTGGAGTTTTCAAGCTCAGTGCATTGAGAAGCCAAATCCAGATGTCTGGATCTCAGCTATAACAGAGTAAGTATTCTCTCCATTTCAATTCCTCGTTTTCATTGTTGATGGGTTTTCGAGCAGGGGGATCGCCAAACTGGATCATGCAACATTGAAGCCCAGGGCCCCCCCGGGCAGTCATGGGCCCCTGTGCACTGGCCCCATTGGCCCCGTCGGTAATCCATCCCTGCCTTATTGCAAAAACAATAAACACTTAAAATAATGTAAACATTGGCAGATATTTAGGCCATTACCTCTGCATATCTCTAATGTGATGAACATAAACTTGGCAATGAAAATTCATAACCGGAAGCAAGACTGCATACAAGGTCAAGGGTGTAATTTCATTTCTTGATGCTAATGGCTTTTTCAGATATTGACTCGACAGTGAGACCTGAATATCAATTAGCTGTAGCTTCCATGTCCTAGTTTTACATACAGTATCAGAAACTTAAAGGGATAGTTTACCCAAAAACGAAGATTTGGTCATCATTTACTTGCCCCATTGTTCTTCCAAACCCATATGAGTTTCTTTATTCAGTGGAAAACAAAGGTAGGTGTTAAATGTTAGGGAATGACAGCCTCAGTCACCATTCTCTTTCATTTATGTTGTGGCTTCTTTTGTATCAGCAAGAATGGCTTCAACATTGCAGTTGCTATCACACCTGATGGGCGATGAATGGAGATGTATGCACAATTTTCCTTGGAAGCAAACCCTGTATACTGCTCACTGGATGCAAGCGTTTCCAAGAGGTATCTGTGGAGCAGGCTTCACTGACTGTCCGTATTTCCCTGTAAATGACAGGATCTATAAAGGGAATGGTACAAACACATTATAACACAACCAGCCAGAACTTCCATTACACTTTTATCTGTTGTCTTTCAAATGTTTTTCAAAACTGGACTTTTCCCCACAATGCTAATAATTTGAATCCTAGACATTGAGCCCTTTTACATGCACGATCTTAGACCGATTATGCTTAGTAAGCTGACCAGTATTTGGGAGGCTACTTTGAAGTTAGGTCAATATTTCATATAATACAATAAAAGCTACAAATACCGTACACAACATAAATCATTACGATTTAAGCATTTACATTTTTATAACACAATTTTATCAAATTTACTTGAGTTTTGAGTAAAATAAAATAATTTTTTTTTTTTTTTTTAGTATTTTTAGTTTTATTAATTTAATTTGTTAAACATTACAGTTAAGTTAATTTTTATGGATTTATGATTAAATTAAAATGCATAAATCTTAAAAATAGAGTGTATACATAAATACTTAAAAACAATCAAAGTCATGTCTTGAAGAGCTTCAAGTACATGCTGTCCTCTTTAGGCCACAATCTGTAAGTGCAGGTGTCTTTTTGAAGAACAGTCTTGTTTATATATACTAATTTAATGCCTCAATTTCCCCCAAGGATAGTCCTTTCCTTTCCTGTCCTGTCCTGTCCTGTCCTGTCCTGTCCTGTCCTATTAATGTGTCTCAGTGTTGTAATCACTGTCTCTACATGCATGTGAATCCTCTTCTTAATTTTTTCCATTTCTAGTGTTAGGACAGTTCAGCCGAGTTCACAGAGGAAAACCTGATATACTGTGTGGTGGATCAGAAACCACCTCTAATACACTCAGATGGGCATTACTCTACATAGCCAAGTATTCAGAAGTACAAGATGTGATGACAGTGCTCATTTCCCATTATTTGTCCTTGGTAAAAAGAAGGTTTGAATTAGAAGTTGACAATAGTGGATTTAGGTGATAACGATAAGTAAGGTGGATAGCTGGACAATATTTTTTGGACAATAATTAGTCAAATTGATTAATAGAATGTTAAAAAAAAATCTTAGTCTTTCCTTACTAGGACAAGCACAGACAAAGATGCTACAAAAGTAAAAAATGATTAAAATCCCAGATGCAGTTTATCGTTCAAACAAAAATCCCAATAATATCCAGAAAAAAAAAATTACATTTGGTCCATAACGTAGAACTTTTAACTATAAACAAACCCGATACACACCAGGGACTCTTATTTTGAAATGAAAGAAACTTTGCTCCATTATAAGGCTTTATATTTAACTATTTACTGAATAAAGCATTATATAACCTATATATTTTATAGCCTACTGTATATGATGTATGTCTGATGGGGCACATTTCCATATAGTCATATTTTTCTTTGCATACCCTCTAACTTAAATTTCGAACACTTTATTATCTAATCAAAATAACAAAATCTACAATGAATTGCAGATACAAATTTGGATGAATTCAGTATTGCCAATGATGAAAGATTGAGATACAGCAAATCCCCACGTGATTGTTTTTATTTCACCTCTAGAGGCCACTGTTACACCAAGCCGTTATAACTGTAGAATCCCCCAGCGCTGGCCACAGAGGAGCACAGAGGAATAATAATAAAAACTATCTGCACCGATTATTGGCATAACCGATATATCATTCTGCACTGTATCTCTAGATTGATTGTGATATTTTGTTCAAAGAAATAGTTTAGAGCAAATAATAGCAAAGAATAGAACAAGAGGAAATTCTGCCATTATTTACTAACCTTTATGTTGTTCCAAACCCCTTTGACTTCCGTTCTTTTGTGAAACACAAAATGAGGTGTTAGGCAGAATGTTCCATCAAGTTACCATTCAATTTTGATTGTATGGGAAAAAAAGATGCAGTATATACTAAAGAATTTAAGTCTTGGCTTAGATCAACATGAGGGTGAATAAATTATGACAGAATGTTCCTTGTTAGGTGAACTATTTCTCCTATCTGATTTATTTTCCTTTACCTCAGGGAGCGTCCAGTCTGAGATTGATCAGGTGATTGGACAGACACCACAACATCCTTGGAGGACAGGATGCACATGCCGTACACCTACGCTGCGATCCATGAGATTCAGGGGCTTGCAAACATTGTTCCCTTTACGCCTCGAAGAGTGACCAACATGGACACGACAGTGACAGGATGTCCCATTGCAAAGGTAATTTATATTTTACTTACATTTGTGTTACTAAGCATGGTCAGCTGGCCAATTAGTTTGTGCTTCTTTGTATTCAGCATGCAGACACAGGGAAGCATTAAGGCACGTCCAAATGTGGTCAGTTTTTGAAGGCACCAGATGTACCCATCTCTGCCGATGTAACATGATCACACGGGAAATCAGTGTGTTAGTTTTGAATATTTTTCCACCTAAAGTTCTGTTACGAAATCCAGACATGCCCCAAAACTGAACCACTTCTTTTGGTCTTAGCACTGTTTTGGTTAGACTTAGGGTTTGGGCTACGACTATATACAATTTCTACTCAAATGTTGCCTAAAATCGGACACACTGTGCCTTTCACATCACATCAATTCAAAGAACTGTTGCACATGCACACAGCTGTAGTTCCAGCATCGTCCATTAGGGGCAGAGTAAAGAAATACAAAGAAGTGTAAAAAGATTTTAGCAGACAAAACATGCAAACACCTGTTGGCGATTTGATCGTGCAATCAGTCTGGCCTGATATCCCCTAATCCTATGTGGTTTGGTGGTCAGTGGAAAGAATGAAAATAGTGTCTGTTGGAGTGTTTGTAAGAAGTAAACTAAACATATATCTATTTTTCTTAGTTTCCTTACTCTAACACACTTCTGTTAGCAGTCTACAGTGCATCCTTTTGCTGCTATTTTTTTCTCAGCTTACTTGTAACTGGAATGCTACTCCAAAACCTAAATATCACTCTTAACTCCTAAATATCACTAGATGGCGCCAGTATTTATTATACAAGTGTATGTGTCCTGTTTAAAGCTGCCCTTATCCATTTTATCATTAAAATGAAACACAACTCAATGTTTCCACTAGGATTTTTTGTGCGTGCATCCACAAGCCCGTGGTTTATGCAGGTCGGTGGAGGAATAGCTTAAAACAACAATTATAATCACTATAAATGGGTTATTAATTTTCACATTACCATGTGTGTTTAGTTACTGGAAGATTTTGGAACTTTGATTTGTTACAAGGTGCAGGTAGACCCGCCTTCTCTCTCGCACTTGCAAATCTGTTGTAAGAAAGTCATGTCAAAAATGTAAGTACAACAAGAGGGAAGACAATGTATATCAGATTATTTCTTGAAAATGTTTGCACCACAAACACAAAATCATATACCTTTTTGTACAGTACGGAGCTGCGGGGCCCCTAAGAGGACAGGGCAGGTTTTATTTTTCGGAAATAATTTTGCATTCCCTGGCAATTGTTTGTGTTCCCTCGTAATAGTGTTGCGTTCCCTCTCAATAAGTTTTGCGTTCCCCTGCAATACGTTTTGCATGCCCTCGCATTAGTTTGCATTCCCCTGCAATACGTTTTGCGTGCCCTTGCAATATTGTTGCGTTCCCTCACAATAGTGTTGCGTTCCCTCGCAATATTGTTGAGTTCCCCTGCAATAAGTTTTGCGTGCCCTCGCAATTTAGTTGCGTTCCCTCGCAATACGTTTTGCATTACCCTGCAATAAGTTTTGCGTGCCCTCGCAATAGTGTTGCGTTCTCTCTCAATAAGTTTTGCGTTCCCCTGCAGTATTGTTGCGTTCCCCTGCAATACGTTTTGTGCGCCCTCGCAATAGTTTTGCGTTCTCTCACAATAAATGTATCATTGTTTTACTAAAATAATCCTTGATATTTAGAGCAAAGCCTTTGTAATAATACAGGAAAACAAAAACTATGGTAATAAAAATCTTATTTTTTTATTATTACAAATTATTTGGTATTTGTAGTAAGACTATAGTAACCACTAGATTAATCATGTTTAATATATAGTAAAACCATGGTTACTAAATGGAAACACAATATGTATTAAAACGTCTAGGTTACGGACGTAACCTCCGTTCCCTGATGGAGGGAACGAGGCGTTGTGTCGAAGAAGTGACACTAGGGGTCTCTCTTGAGCGCCTTTTACATCTGTGATCTATGAGAAAAGGCCAATGAGAAATTGGCAGACAGAATTTGCATGTCCCGCCCCCTGACATACGGGTATAAAGGGAGGGAAATGCATCTGTTTCATTCAGGATTTTTCTGAGGAGCCGATTCAGTTCAGCGATGTGGCCAGGAGGACACAACATCTCCATCATATCCAACCCTCCATCAGGGAACGGAGGTTACATCCGTTACCTAGACGTTCCCTGTCTGTCGCTCACTTCGACGTTGTGGTGAAGAAGCTAGGGGTCCAATTTAAATCAAGTCATGCGCTGAGCCGTATACGTGTACTGCTGACACAGGAGTGGGCAGGTATTTTACGTGCCAAAGTGACCAGCTGTGTCAGGCTGCACGTACCCTTCCCCAACACCCCATAAAATCTTCAAAGCTTTATGGTTCTTTACCCCCGACAGGGGGGAACAAGGCAACGTGACAAGCATGGGAGCAGGCCGCAGGCCAGCTGCACCTTTTCTCATCTAATGTTAGGGTAATGAGAGCGGATGAGCGAGAGGCTTTGTGACAGATGGTCCTCCACTAACTCGTCAGCTCATCATGCACTTCCGGGAAGAAAGGGACCGGGGGGGGGCGTGGCTGTGAGCGGTGCGCAGATCCGAGGAACCAGTCATCCAGCCGTGAAGGCTGTGGGGAGGACGGAGGGTTCCATTCCAGTCCCACGCTGACGGCGGCCTGGGCAAGCATGTCGGACATCTGGGCGTCAGCAGTCGAGTCATCCGCGTCAGACGCCGGACCGCTCTCTGATGCAGCAGCGAGCTCATCCGGCTCAGGGGGGCTCAAGAGGAAGTCAACTAGCGTGCCGGGGGCAGGTGGTTCGCGGGGACGTACCCGGCGAAACCGAGCCCGCTGCCATCCCCAAATCACCTCCATCGCCAGCCGCGTCATCCTCAATCCCGTGGGAGGAAGGAGCGATGCTGGGGACAGCTGGAGTGGCATTCCTTCTGAGTAAGGAAAGCCGCGACCACAATGTTGCCATGGTCATGTTCTCGCAGTGAGCCATCCACAAACGCTGCCTCGGTGTGATTGCTGCCCAGACACATGAGACAGCACCTGTGGCCGTCAGGAGTGGAGAGCACTCTACCGCATCCAGGAACTACACAGGGGCGGAAGGGCATCTTTATAAAGACGCGTCCTGAAAAGGACGTTCAACACCAGATGTGTATTTGCTCTTTTAGAGGAAATAACTCTTTTAGACAAATAAACTCTTTTAATTGCGCTGTCAAAGTGCCCAGGGGCAAAGCTGCACTTCCGTGCAGAGAAGAGAGAAAGCCGCTGGTATGCGCTGTAGATCCAACAGCAATCACACTCAGAGATGGGAGGAACAGTGTGTGACTCGCAACTTGTTGTATACATAACCAGTCGGCTCCGAAGAACATTTCTGAATGAAACAGATGCATTTCCCTCCCTTTATACCCATATGTCCAGGGGCGGGACATGCAAATCTGTCTGCCAATTTCTCATTGGCCTTTTCTCATAGATCAGGGATGCAAAAGGCGCTCAAGAGAGACCCCTAGTGTCTCTTCTTCAACACAACATCGAAGTGAGCGACAGACAGGGAACCATTGTTTCCGGACAAAATAAAAAACATGGTTAGCCTACTTAACTTTTCATAGTTACTACAATATTATTATACAAAAAACATGCTTTCTACAAAAAACTATAGTAACTACAGTCTACAATATTGATATATGCCATTTCCATTGTTAGCTAATGTTAACATATACAACTTTGGATTTTAAAAAATGTTTTAGTATATGTTGAATTTTAACCAATAATAATAAATGCTGTGAAAGTATTATTCATTGTTAGTTCACGTTAACTATAATGTTGTTTAATAATGTTAACAAATGTAACCTTATTTTAAAGTGTTGGCACAATAGTACTATATTAAAACCATAGTCAAAATGTGGTCTTCGCTTAGTAAAACCGAGATACCCACAAAATTAGTTTTTTGTTACCATAGATTTCGTTTTCTCTATTATCATTATGTTTTCACTTCGAATATCATGGTAAAATATGGTAAGTATAGTAAAACCATGTTAAATGTATTGCGAGGGAATGCAAAATGTATTGTGAGGGTACACAAAACTATTGCATGGGCATGAAAAACTTATTACGAGGGCCAGTGGCAGATTTAGTCATGGATGACATGTTGGGCCCAGGGCGGCAAGACCCTCAAGAGATTTTGTGGCCTGTATTCATAAAGGTGCTAGAATTATTTCTTAGAAATTCTAGTCCACATTGACGTAATAGTGTCACATACTTGCTCTACATTTGTTTGGCTGCACATTTATGTTGCAAATAAGTTCTACCGCATCCCAAAGGTTATTTACTGGACTGCGATCTTGTGATTTAGAAGCCATTGGAGTACACAGAACTCATTGTCCTGTGTGTGAAACCAGCTTAAGATGACATTTGCTTAGTAACATGGTGCATTATCCTGGTGGGTGTTGACATTAGAAGATTAACTGTAGCCATAAAGTGATGCACATGGTCAGCAACAAGGCTGTGACATTGTTCAGTTTGTTTTAAGAAAGCAAATGTGTAACAACAAAATATTTCCCACAATATAACATATGGGAGTGGTGGTGGCTTAGTGGGCTAAAGCACATAAATGTTAATCAGAAGGTTGCTGGTTCGATCACCACAGCCAACATTGTGTCCTTGAGCAAGGCGCTTAACTCCAGGTTGCTCCGGGGGATTGTCCCTGTAATAAGGGCTCTGTAAGTCGCTTTGGATAAAAGCGTCTGCCAAATGCATAAATGTAAATATAACAACTCCAGCTTGAACTGTTAATGGAAGCGGAACCGTTGCCCCACAGGAAGCGCACGCCCCCTGTCTCACGGACCCCCTCGAGGACCCAGAAGGCTCCCAGGCTCTCCTGAGACGATCGACCCAGAAACCAAGACATTCACTCCGGAGCTGGTACTTCATCGTACCCAAGAAAGGCTACTGCTTACGACCGATCTTGAACTTGTGAGTTTTCAACCGGGCTTTGCACAAACTCCCGTTCAAAATACTCATGCGTCCAATTGCATCTAGATTGGTTCGCAGCGGTAGACTTGAAGGACACGTGCTTCCACGTCTCAATATTGCCTCGACATTGACCCTTTCTACGGTTCTCATTCGACGGCCAGGCGTATCAGTACAACATTTACATTTACATTTATGCATTTGGCAGACGCTTTTATCCAAAGCGACTTACAGAGCCCTTATTACAGGAACAATCCCCCCGGAGCAACCTAGAGTTAAGTGCCTTGCTCAAGGGCACAATGTACAAGACGATAATGGCCCCTCAGAAAAATCCTGAATGAAACAGACGTATTTCCTCGCCTTTATACCCGTATGTCCGGGGACGGAACATGCAAATTCTGTCTCATTGGCCTTTTTTCACAGATCAGAGGTATATTCGGCGCTCAAGAGAGACCCCTAGTGTCGCTTATTCGACACAGAGTCTCGTTCCCTCCATCAGGGAATGGAGGTTACATCCGTAACCTAGACGTTTATTATAAATATTTCTATTTCAGCCTGCGAGGAACAAATAAATTCACACATCTGTAAACTCATAGCGCAAATGAGAAATTCATCTCATGTGCCGATTCAGAAAGTCTCTTCTAAGTTTAAATAATATTAGTATATCACAATAATATCACAATTTATTTCAAATATTTTGCATGTTGATGGCAAAAATTTCCCAACAAACTTCAAGTTAAATCTGAAGTGTGTAACTTTTGCGATGGTAAAATACTTTCTCCCATCCTAGCTTATCACAGCAGAGACAACTGTAAGTAAGCTATTTGTTGGTTGATATTTAGCAAAAATATTAAACACTGACTATGTTTCCAGTGATACCAAAAAGCAGCTTATAGCAAGAAAGTGGTGTTCCGATTTACATGCACTGTATAAGCAGCGTACTCTTTACTCCCATATACATGCAGCTCCATCAGTAAACAGCTTCCTCCACAGCAACTGAATTTCGCAGTGACACTTTTGTAAATAACTAAAAACTCTGGGATTCCCCCAATGTACAAATGAATATAAGCGAATGTAAGGGACAGTCGATATTTTATATTGGTGGGTATAGTATATAGTGTATGTGCCTTTCCCTTTTCCCACTGTACTCCCAGAAATGTTGAATTCTTTTCACTGTGTTGACTTTTTGTTGGGCTCCATCCTATGATCTGTTCCACTTACATGTGCACTCCTCAAAAACCTGTAAGAATGTCACTTATGCATTTACATGGTCACATTGAAATGTGTTCTCTGGGAGAAACCTGGGTGTGTTAAATCACTCTCTTTTAATCCCTTATATGACATAAGGAAATCAGCGTACTCTTTGTTTTTTTAGAACGTTGCTTTCTGCAAAAACACTGGAATAAACCATTTTCTTAAATGCATATAAACTTGGTCTCTGTCTCTTTTTGCGACAATAAATCTAAAAAGTAGACTGTGGCAGCGGGGGCGTGGTCAAGCGCCCGTCCGGAGAGGGGGAGCGGTAAGGGCGCTTGCACCTGAGCTAAATTATGTCTAACACCTGTCTCTAATTTCAGTGAGTATGGGGAGAGCGGCATAAAAGAGCACCAGTACCTCCAGATCGGGAGAGAGAGCAACGCCAGTCTAGTGTTGGCATCTTAAGAGAGCATTTGTTGTGTGTTAAAAAGTTTATGTTCACCCCCACGTTATTATTTGGAAATTAAAAGTCTTACCTTGAGTTCATCCCCGTATTCGTGTCCTCCTTCCTCCGGAGAAGCAAACACTCTTTACACTGGTGCCGAAACCCGGGAAAAGGAAAAAATTAAAATAAAAAAAAAAAAAAAAAAAAAAAATGTTTCCGTCCATGGAGAAGGATCACCCCGTAGAGTCCTCCCAGCTGGCCGAAGTCCTCCAGTCCCTCGCTGCGTTACATCAGAGCCACCAACAGTCCCTGCTTGAGCTCAGGCAAGAGCAAGATCAACGCTTCGCCGAGATCGTACGGGCCCAAGCAGAGGATCGACAGGCCATCCGGAGCCTCCTCAGCCAGGAGGCCGCCACAGCCGCGACCCCGGACACCCGTGCCATGCTGCCCCCGCCCACGTTACAGAAGATGGGGCCGGCTGACGATGTTGAAGCGTTCATTGACTTATACGAACGAACTGCTGAAATCTGGGGCTGGCCGCAGAGTCAGTGGGCAGCCCGCCTTGTTCCTCTTCTGTCCGGGGAAGCCCAACTCGCGGCTCAACAACTGCCGGCAACAAACCTCCTGGCATACGCTGACTTGAGGAAAGCCATCTTGCAACGGGTTGGTCGGAGCCCCGAAGAAAACCGTCAACTCTTCCGGGACATGAAGCTGGGGAAGTCCGACCGCCCGTTCGCCTTTGCCCAGCGGCTCCGTGATGCCTGCCGTAGGTGGCTGCTAGTGGGGGACCGCGACGTCGAGGGAGTCATCGATCAGGTGGTGCTGGAGCAGTTCGTCCAACGTTTGCCCAGGAATACGGCGGAGTGGGCCCAGTGCCACCGCCCGGCGTCGCTGGAGGCGGCCGTCCAGCTCGCAGAGGACCACATGGCGGCGAACCTAAGGGCGGACGAGCCCTCTCTCTCTCGCTCTCTCTCTCTCTCTCCCTCTCTTCCCCCTCCTGTGTTTACTTCCGCTCTTCCCCACTCCCCCCAACCCTCTCGCTCTGTCCTCTCTCCAGGTCCCGTTGCTGCCCCACGCAGGCGAGGAGCCTGGTTGAGACCATCACATTCATCATCAACATCAGTCCATCCCTCTTCCACCACCTACAGCCGTTCTCCCCCTCAGGTGGGGGCGTCCGTCAAAGCAGGTACGGGTGTGGTGTCTGGGCCGGCATGTCGGAGGTCCGGGGACCCGAGCCACTTCCGCGAGCGGTGTCCGTTGATGAAGGTGGGGGCGGTGGTCCGGGTCGCCGATCTCCCACATGCTGCCCCCGATCGGGCTGGAGCGTACCGGGTTCCGGTAAGAATCCAGGGGGGTACACACCAAGCTTTGCTGGATACTGGTTGTAATCAGACCACCATCCATCAACGATTGGTTCAACCCGAGGCTTTGGGCACGGCTAAGCGGGTAAGGGTGAGATGTGTGCACGGGGATGTTCATAGCTACCCGATGGTGACCTTGCTGCTTAAATTTCGAGGGCGAAAACATAAAGTGGAGGCAGCGGTTAGCTCCCGCCTCACCCATCCTCTGATTCTGGGGACCGATTGGCCTGCATTTAAGCATGTAATGGGGGAAACTGGGAAGGATGGGTCCTGCATTAGAATGGGGAGATGTGCGATGTGCGATGCTCTGGCAGGGGAGGCGGAGCCGGGGCCATCCTCGGCTGCTCCGAATCGGGATGACGAGGAGAGGGGCGGGCCTTCCGCCCCTCCCCTTCGTAGGGAATTCCCTGACGTAGATTTCCCTTTGGAGCAGTCGAGGGATGAAACCCTTAAGCACGCATTTGATCAGGTGAAAACAATTGATGGTCAGCGACTCCAGCCGGACATCGCTCTCGCATACCCCTATTTCGCGATTATAAATGAGCGGTTGTATAGAGTGACGCAGGACACTCAGACAAAAGAAAATATTACTCAATTGTTAATTCCACGGAGCCGTCGGGAAATGCTGTTCCAGGCGGCTCATTATAATCCTATGGCGGGTCACCTAGGAGAAAGAAAAACACTTCTCCGTCTAATAGCCCGTTTTTATTGGCCGGGCATTTCCGGCGACGTCCGCAGGTGGTGTGCGGCGTGCCGTGAATGCCAGCTGGTAAACCCACCGGCCACCCCAAAAGCGCCATTGCGCCCTCTTCCATTAATCGAGGTCCCCTTCGAAAGAATTGGAATGGACCTCGTCGGGCCATTAGATCGGACAGCACGCGGACATCGTTTTGTATTAGTCCTGGTGGATTACGCAACACGATATCCGGAAGCAGTGCCTCTAAGCAATATCTCTGCACGTAGTGTTGCGGGGGCGCTCTTCAAAATAATCTCCCGGGTGGGGATTCCGAAAGAAATCCTCACCGACCAAGGCACAACATTTATGTCACGCACACTTCGCGAACTTTACGATCTGTTGGGCATTAAATCAATTCGTACTAGCGTATACCATCCGCAGACGGATGGCCTAGTGGAACGATTTAATAAAACGCTCAAGAATATGATTCGTAAATTCGTGCACGAAGATGCTAGGAATTGGGATAAATGGCTTGACCCCCTGTTATTTGCAGTACGAGAGGTCCCGCAAGCCTCCACGGGATTTTCCCCGTTTGAGCTGCTGTATGGGCGGCGCCCGCGCGGTGTGCTGGACGTCATCCGTGAAGCCTGGGAGGAAGGACCTTCGAATAGTAAAAATGAAATTCAGTACGTTCTTGATCTTCGAGCAAAACTCCACACATTGGGGAAACTAACACAGGAGAATTTGCTCCAGGCTCAAGCACGCCAACGCCGGCTGTATGACAGGGGTACTCAGCTAAGGGAATTTGCACCGGGAGATAAAGTTCTTGTATTGCTTCCCACATCGAGCTCCAAATTACTCGCCAAGTGGCAAGGGCCCTTTGAGGTCACACGACGAGTGGGGGATCTCGATTATGAGGTTAAACGAACCGATAGGGGGGACGCGCGTCAAATTTACCACCTCAACCTCCTTAAATTATGGAGGGAGGCGGTCCCTGTGTCATTGGCTACGGTAGTTCCAGAGAGGGCGGAGCTCGGACCGGAGGTGAATCCAAAACCCGATTACAATGCTCCGGTCATTTGCGGAGACCACCTCTCCCCGTGCCAACGCTCAGAGGTTGCCAAGTTGCAAAAAGAGTTTGCGGACGTGTTTTCTCCTCTACCGGGTCGCACGAACATCATCGAACACCACATCGAGACCGAGCCGGGGGTGGTCGTTCGTAGCCGCCCTTATCGCCTCCCCGAGCATAAAAAGAAAATTGTTCGGGACGAATTGGATGCGATGCTCGATATGGGGGTAATAGAAGAGTCCCACAGCGACTGGTCCAGCCCGGTCGTTCTTGTTCCCAAGAGTGACGGGTCTGTCCGGTTCTGTGTGGACTATAGAAAAGTCAACGCGGTGTCTAAATTTGATGCGTACCCGATGCCTCGTGTTGATGAACTGCTCGATCGGTTAGGTACTGCTCGCTTTTATTCGACATTGGATTTGACAAAGGGTTATTGGCAGATCCCCTTGACACCAATTTCCCGTGAGAAAACCGCCTTCACCACGCCGTTCGGATTACACCAATTTGTGACACTTCCGTTCGGTTTGTTTGGGGCTCCAGCCACGTTCCAGCGCCTGATGGACCGTATCCTCCGTCCGCACTCCGCTTACGCCGCTGCCTATTTAGATGATATTATTATCTATAGTAATGACTGGCAGCGGCATATACAACACCTGAGGGCGGTCTTGAAGTCGCTGCGGCGGGCGGGGCTCACAGCAAACCCCAAGAAGTGCGCGATTGGGCGTGTGGAGGTACGGTATCTGGGGTTCCACTTGGGTCATGGCCAGGTGCGTCCCCAAATTGATAAGACCGCGGCGATTGCGACTTGCCCTAGACCTAAGACCAAAAAGGGGGTGAGGCAGTTCCTGGGGCTGGCTGGCTATTATAGAAGATTTGTGCCTAATTATTCGGATGTCACCAGCCCGCTGACTGACCTCACTAAAAAGGGGGCTCCAGATCCGGTCCAGTGGTCGGAGCAGTGCCAACAGGCATTTACACAAGTTAAAGCCGCACTCTGTGGAGGGCCGCTCTTATATTCACCTAACTTCTCTCTCCCTTTCTTATTGCAGACGGACGCTTCAGACAGAGGGCTGGGGGCCGTACTCTCGCAGGTGGTGGAGGGGGAGGAGCGCCCGGTGCTGTACATCAGTAGAAAGCTCTCCTTAAGGGAGACTAAGTACAGCACCGTGGAGAAGGAATGTCTGGCCATCAAGTGGGCGGTCCTCACGCTCCGCTACTACCTGCTGGGGCGGGCCTTCACTCTCTGCTCGGATCATGCCCCACTGCAGTGGCTCCACCGCATGAAGGATACTAACGCCCGGATCACCCGTTGGTATCTGGCTCTACAGCCCTTTAAGTTCGAGGTGGTCCACAGACCGGGGGTGCAGATGGCTGTCGCCGACTTCCTTTCCAGAAATGGGGGGGGAGTGGTAGGCAGGCCGGATGACGCCCCGGCCTGAGTCGGGCGGTGGGGGTATGTGGCAGCGGGGGCGTGGTCAAGCGCCCGTCCGGAGAGGGGGAGCGGTAAGGGCGCTTGCACCTGAGCTAAATTATGTCTAACACCTGTCTCTAATTTCAGTGAGTATGGGGAGAGCGGCATAAAAGAGCACCAGTACCTCCAGATCGGGAGAGAGAGCAACGCCAGTCTAGTGTTGGCATCTTAAGAGAGCATTTGTTGTGTGTTAAAAAGTTTATGTTCACCCCCACGTTATTATTTGGAAATTAAAAGTCTTACCTTGAGTTCATCCCCGTATTCGTGTCCTCCTTCCTCCGGAGAAGCAAACACTCTTTACATAGACCTTTTCTGTATCAATGGCAGATGGGGGAGTGTTCAGAAAACAATATTTATTTTTGCAATTACATTTGGTGATGCAAGTGGTGTGGCAATTACACTCTTCAGCTTTAAGCTTTAAGACTCCTCTGCACTTTTCAGTTTCCTAACATCATCTTTTCCAAAGTATGAGGTATTAGAGAGCGATATTTTCAGTGGAGGAATTTCAATGTGGATAACTAAATTCATTTTCCACTGAAAACTGTATTTGTTTCGAACGATAATGAAGTGTTTAAGCTTTGTTTGTACATTTTACTTAAAGATATTTGATACATTGATAGCATTTGATACAATGTACTTATTATGAATGTATGTGTTGTTGCATTGTACTTACAGTACCTGCATTTAATTACATCAGTAGTTACACTGTTAACCTTACCTCTAACCTTAAACTAACCCAGCACTAACCCTAAACCCTAACTCTAACCCCTTACCCGTAACTTATTAGCAGCAAATGTGAATCTTGTGAGCATTTTGCAGAATAACATGTAGATACACAATAAATACATTGTATTGCATTTTTGTTAATGATAGTACATAGTAGTTAAAAATACCTAGTATAAAGTGGGACCAGTTCTACAATGAGACGCTAACAATGGGTACAATCCAAAAACATTAAAATACTCACTGTTTCAAAAGTATAGCCACAAGACTTCACATTTTTGCCTTTAAGCCCTCTGATAATGATCCCCATTCACTTACATTGTAATTGCCTCTCAGTAACAATGATTTTTAGCTTCTTATTTTCATTTTTTTTTAAAGAAAAGAATGGATGAGACAAACATTTTAAAATAGACCACAATAGTCTTGTTTTGTTCAATTATTCAAATAAAATACTTCACCGTATGATCTCAACGTCTCTGTTTATTTTGTCTTAACATTTCCACATTTAGCTAGTAGCCTATATTTTTTGTTAATCTGCATTGTTCGTCACATACACAACACAGTGCCATCTAGTGGCTTTCTTGAGTAACAGGCACAATCAACGTAATGTATATCATTACAAGTCCAACCTAAAACTACACCAAAACCAATTTGATTTATGACTCTACACTTCATAAACATGAGTCACAAAAGCTCCTGGTTTCCACCAACAACACAACAATAATAAAAGCAATGCATAACATACTGCAATAAAAATTTAGCAATGTAGCAGGCAAGCATTGTATTCAAAATTGATTAAAATAGTTGAAGGCGGCGGGTCTCCGAGTGAAATCTCCGAAGAACTTTATCTTTCCATTCATGCTGACACTTGCGTGTGAGAGTGTTTCCAGTCCCGGTACCCTTTAACTGTGAAAGTCGAGTCTACTACGGCGTGCGCACTATTGAACACTCGACATGGGAAGCAGAATGCTGCATCAGCTTTGACACTATATTCAAGCCAGTCATGAGTCTGATACCATAAAGACACAAAGGAGCGATTTTTATTATTATACAAGCGAGCAGGGTATCGCTGTAAAATGATCTGATTCGGTCCTTCATTTCCAAGATCATCAATGGCCTGCAGCTTTGGCCCAGTCACAGTCACAGCGACGGCGATCACGTCACTAGTAGTAGGCCCATTCATAATTACACCCGCTGCTCTGTCTACGCTGTGAACTTGTGTCTCATTAGACAAATTCTCCATTCCTAACATCTCATTAGCTCCAGAGTTGTCTCCACACACGTTGTTGTTGGTCAAAGTCGTCTTTGTCAACGACGAATCTTTAAACCACTTTCTTATATCCATAGCTTTGCTGTAGGCCTACAAAACCGCCAAAATGTGATTCTGAGATCGCATGCAATGTGCGGCTGCGCAAAGGAATTACGTATAAACAATACTGTATGCTTAACTAAATGAATTGCATGATTTATATGATATATATACTTACACACAAACTGCATATTGTAATTTGAATAAATAAAACTAGGCTACTAACACAAAAATAACATATTGAAAGGTCTGCTGCTGGAGAATTGCCATTGGCTGTTGTATTTGAATAATTAATGAGGTAGGTCTTTGCAAGGTTTGGGTGCTGTTTTGGGATGTTTTAACAGTCATTTATGAATATAATTATATTTCAAGTTACGTTCTGTGTAATAATGCGTTGAATAATGAATTTTCTGAATCATTTCTGAAGATAATGTGTTATGCATTTCTACCATTGTAGAGATTACTGTTCCTGTGAGATAAGTTCTGCTGAAGCAACTTGGTGAGAAAGTGAAAATGATCACAATCGTAGACATTTAATATCGCACGATTAGGGGGGCACAATAAGTCATTTGGGGGGGCACTGCCCCCCAATGCCCCCCTTTGACGTCTGGTCTGCTCTGGCCTTGACAGATGGATGTAGCGATTACAGTATTACATGCCATTCGACCCCTGACGAAAGATACATTTACTGTTTCCAATTTAAACTTTTTCTTTAATTTTCCACTTACTTTCCAAAGTGTAAAAGATAGTTGGCGTGGAAATTTGCACATCATCATGCACATTCATGTAGCTGCTATAGAAAAGCTGTTACAAAAGTTTATTGAAATATCTTTGATATCTATTGCTCTCTGAACTACTTCACTTGTGCAATATCTTTTAAATATAATAGACTATATAGACTCGCTATTTAACATTTGAATAGAGCTGTTATCAAATAAACTCATTGGAGTTGATAACACCAATGTATAAATATGCTACATAACAGCACTCTTTGAATCTCATTGGTTCTTGAGGAATGAGGTCACTAATTGTATTGTTAGAAATAGGATACTACTGTATTATAAACCCCTGTGGATTCAGAAGACAAGCCAAAAAGTCTTGTTATCTCAATGTAACCGGTCCTGCTCTACCTCCCCAAGTGGGATTCGAGGCTACAGCCTCTAGCGTCAGTTGCTAGTGCCAGCCAATCACTGCAGAGCAAGCTCAAAAGAACATCTGTGAAGTAAAATATCATGAATAATATTATGATCTCCAAAAAGATTTGCGAAATAACCTAGTTGATTACAGTTTTTTTGGATTGCTTAAGCACGATTTTCAAAACAGGGCCCGTGTTTTCAAAACACTACACACAATTAGCACAACACTACAGATCCTTTGCATAATTAAACACTCTTGTAAAAACTACACACTTCTGTTTAAAAACCACACTTTGTTACCATATGAAACACACGTTTCACATTACTATACTCTGTTTGCACGAGTTACACTCTGCTGTGATAAACCTAAAACACTTTTAGCACTTCTACTTCCCTATGATTAGAGTAGGCTACCATCAACAAAGTACAAATATAATGTAAATTCACCAAACACTACACAAGACCAATGTTGCAGACTGAAGAAACTCATTTATTTCTCAACACGCCCAAAATGTTGACATGGAGATTCATAATACTGTAACAAAATGTCACTTTACGTATTGTACTGTAAGTTTACTGTTAAAAAAAAAAAAAAAAAAAAAAAAAAAACCTAGACATTGTCTCTTCGCCTAGCTGGATCTGGCCACAGAATTTTATCAACATCACAGGCAATGTTGTCATTAACAAGACACCTTGGAAAGAAACGTCTTGAATGACGAATCCATCCTTGCATTGCTGCTACCTCCATCTGGTCACAGGCCTCCTCCATGGCTTGGATGAGGGGTACCTCAGCCTTGAGACGGAGATCATATACCTTCCATCGCCATGCCGAGAAAAACTCTTCTATAGGGTTGAGGAATGGAGAGTATGGTGGAAGATATAGGACGGTGAAATGTGGATGTTGCTGAAACCAGTTCTGAACCAGAGCAGAGCGGTGGAAAGACACATTGTCCCAGACAACAATGTATTGCATATGATCGATTTGATTTGCTGCTGTTATGTTGTGTAATTGGTCCAAGAATGTAAGAATGAGTGCTGTGTTGTAAGGGCCCATATGGCATGGGAGGACCCCATTCTGTGTAATGGCTGCACAGAGTGTTATATTACCCCCACGTTGCCCTGGGACATTGACAATAGCCCTGTGGCCAATGATGTTTCTTCCCCTCCTTCGTGTTCTCGTCAGGTTGAACCCAGCCTCACCTACGTAAATGAACTCATGCTGGATCTCCCCTCCATCCATTCGTAAAACTCTCTGAAGAACAGTGTCAGGCAAAATTGTGTAGTTCAGTGTAGATCTAGTATACATATTACAGTACAGTAAAAGATTATGAGACAGTATGCAAGATCACACTGCTGAAGTGAATACATACCTCTGCATAATTATGGCGCAGTCATTTCACCCTTTCGGAATTGCGCTCGAAAGGCACTCAATAAATTTGCTTCATTTGAATGTTTTTTTTTTTAGGATGCGTGCCAGTGTTGATGTTGAGACCTGATGGATATCGTTGAAACTGGCATGGTTATTGACAATGTTAGCTTGGAGCTGATTGAGTGTTATAGCATTGTTGGCCAAAACCATGTTTACTATCTCCCTCTCTTGCTGTTCTGTGAACATAGGAGGCCTTCCCCCTTGTTGTTCCTGACCCTCAATCCTATGTAGAAAAAAAAAAAACAGTATACAATAGTACAGTAATTTCACAGGAAAAGGTAACAGAAGTGCTGATAGTGCATAGAATACAGTACTGTAAGCAGTTACTGAAACCGTGCAGATGTTTTTGATATGATGATATTTTTACAATACCCATTTTCCAGTCGAAATGTTCTTATCACACTTGCCACTGTGTATCGGCTTAGATTTGGCTGTACTCGCAGTCCAGCCTCCCTCAGCGTCAGGCCGTGGTTGACAACGTGGTCAACCAGTGTTGCGCGGATCTCATTTGTCAGATTCGGTCCTCTTTGAGCACCTTCTTGTCTTCCTCTTCCTCTACCTCTAACTCCAGCATGGCCTCCATCTCTTCCTCTTCCTCTGTTGATTCCTCTTCCTCCCCTTCCTCTTCCTCCCCTTCCTCCTCCTCCTTGTCCTCCTCCTCCTTGTCCTCCTCGTCTTACTCTTTCTCTGACTCTTTCCATTGTGCTTGAAGACCGATGAACTCACCTGCTGCTTTTTATAGTGCTTATAGATTTGTGTGTGTAATGTATGTTAAGTGTGTTTAGTGTTTTGCAAATCACTGTGTGTAGAGTTTTGCAACAAGTGTGAGGTTGACAATGTGCTTATAGTTGTGCAAATATGGGCTGATGTTTTGCTTCTTGAGTGTAAGGTTTTGCTAATAGTGTACTACTTTTAATTTTAGTGTTTTTTTTTATTTTAATTTTAATTTTAATTTTAATTTCATTTTATTTTGTCGGCAGCCATATCACCCTGTAGCCCAAGACTGGTTGCCCACTGAAGCTAAGCAGGGCTGAGCCTGGTTAGTACCTGGATGGGAGACCTCATGAGAAAATCAGGTTGCTGCTGGAAGAGGTGTTGTGAGACCAGCAGGGGGTGCTCTCCCTGTGGTCTGTGTGGGTCGTAACGCCCCAGTATAATGACAGGGACACTATACTGTCAAAAGAGCACCGTCCTTCGGATGAGACATTAAACCGAGGCCCTGACTCTCTGTGGTCATTAACAATCCCAGGATATCTTTTGAAAAAGAGTAGGGGTGTAACCCCGGTGTCCTGGACAAATCTGCCCCTTGGCCTCTGTCCATCATGGCCTCCTAATCATCCCCGTATACTGATTGGCTTCATCACTCTGTCTCCTCTCCACCAGTAAGCTGGTGTGTGGTGGGCATACTGGTGCAATATGGCTGCCGTCGCATCATCCAGGTGGATGCTGCACATTGGTGGTTGTTGAGGAGATTCCCCCCTTCCTTGTAAAGCGCTTTGAGGTCTCAGATAAAGCGCTATATAAATGTAACTAATAATAATAAAGTGTGTAAGCAATCCAAAAAAACTGTAAATGACTAAGAATATTTATACTAAAAAAAGCGTGGATGCGAAGTTTTTGTGCTGTAAATAAATGCTTGATAAAGAACAATAAAATAAACAATTGTTCCTACACATGAATTTCTTCATACATCAACATTAGCATTTATGCATTAAGACATTTTATCCAAATGTGTTTTCCCTGGGAACTGAACCAATGATCTTGGAATTGCCAGTACTGAGTAATTACATGTGATACATTCGTTAAGGAAAGTTGGTCGAGAGAATGCCTAGAGTGTCCTGAGGTGTAATCTAGACAAAGGCTCTATCTTTCTCTCGCTCACACACACACACACACATACACACACACATATACACACACACACACATACACACACACACACACACACATACACACACACTGGGTCTTATTTGTGAAACAAGAGCAGAACAGATTTCTGTGTAAATCATTTGTGAAACCATTCTTACGTTAATTGTGGCTTTGGATGTGACACTGAATGAAATTTGATTTACACAGAAATTTGTTCTGCTCTTTTTCCTGAATTAACTTCAGTGATGTCTTTTACATTTCGCATAATCATTTTAACATCATTTGTTTCTTTGTTTGCAAGGATATTTTTGTTGTCCAGTTTCAATGGCCCACAGTGGTTTTCACATTTAAACACTGCTTCTCCTGCGTCTAAACATCTTTTCGTTTGTTTGTTTGTTTGTTTGTTATATATATTAAACATAGAATGATAGAAGAGACGAGACTTAACACCAAAGATGCACCTTTGTAAACTGAGCATTAAGTACATTGACATATCAATGCTGGTCTAAATCATCTGTCCAAAAAAGTGGCCCAATTTACAACATGTGATTTTAATTTGAACTATTTCTGTACAATTTGGGAATAGTATGGCCTATGACCCAACTCTCAGATTCTGGAATTTAAATTGTTCTGCTATGACAACCAGTGTAATCTGTTTACTGAAATCAGTTTTCAACTCGTCATAAGACATAATCTTTTTGTTGGCGTGACAAAATATCTTTGCACCATCTACATATAAAAACACACTGATTCTCACATGAAACATTATTGGTCAGCCGTCACTGCTCAAAACGCACAAGGTAGGATTAAAGATCTTTACTTGATTCTCTATTGTTTGTTTCTGGGGGGTTATTATGACTGTTAGTATATTGTTGAGTGGTAATGTTCAGAGCTCATCCTTTAATTTAATGAGGTATCTTGATTATCGCTGTTACGTATTGAGGTTTGTGTGGGATAGTTCACCCAAAAATGATAATGCTCTCATCATTTACTCACTCTCATGCCATCACAGATGTGTGTGACTTTCTTTCTACTGCTGAGCACAAAGAAAGATTTTTGGAATAATATTTTGGCTCTGTAAGTGAATGGATACCAAAGATTTGAAGCAAAAAGGACATAAAGGCAGCTTAAATGTAATCCATAAGATTCCAGTTAGCTTTATCTTCTGAAGTGATATGATAGGTGTGTGTGAGAAAGTTATTTTTCACTCTAAATTCTCCTCCCTGCCCAGTAGTGGTGATATGTACAAAGAATGTGACTTGGCAAAAACAAAAGAAGAAGATGTTACATTTATAGTGAAAACTTTCTCACCCACACTTATCCTATCGCTTCTGAAGACATGGAATTAACCACTGGAGTTTTATGGATAACTTTTATTATATTATGTTATCAAATGCACTAACAATGGTGTAATGGTCTCTTTTGTAGCTGCAAGAATGGCATCAGCACTGCAAGCGTTATCACATCTGTTGGACCACTGGATGGATGTACAAGGAATCCTGGTATTTCTGTGCGTGCTGCTCTTGGTGAAACACCTTAGGGATGTTCGTTCAAGAAGCATGCCCCCTGGCCCTTTCCCTCTGCCTTTAGTTGGAAATTTTATGACAATTGGCTTTAATGATCCAATGGAGTTATTTCCAAAGGTATGTGTATAGTATGTTTTTCTTGGATGTGTGTCTAATTTTTGCTACTACAGTTGTGTACATGTTTGTTTTTTGTACATTTCTATCATGTTTGTCAGATTGCTGAGCAGTATGGAGATGTGAGCACGCTGTTCCTAGGAGAAAAACCGTGTATACTACTCACTGGATATGAGACTTTCAAAGAGGCATTTGTGGAACAGGCGGACATCTTTACAGACAGACCGTACTTCCATGTAAATGACAGGATCTGTAAGGGGAAAGGTACACTCCGTTACAGCAACACAGTATATACATTCAGCACTGCCCAATGACTTTTTAACCTGAGACCAGAGCGTGACTGCTGTGTGCTTCCATTTCCCATATTGATTTGTAACTAGTACCTCATAAACATGCAAACATAAAATTATAAAAATTCTATAGCAAACATCCATCCATCCATCTTCAACCGCTTATCCGAAGTCGGGTCGCGGGGGCAGCAGCTCCAGCAGGGGGCCCCAAACTTCCCTATACCGAGCCACATTAACCAGCTCTGACTGGAGGACCCCGAGGCGTTCCCAGGCCAGTGTGGAGATGTAATCTCTCCACCTAGTCCTGGGTCTTCCCCGAGGCCTCCTCCCAGCTGGACGTGCCTGAAACACCTCCCTAGGGAGGCGCCCAGGGGGCATCCTTACCAGATGCCCAAACCACCTCAACTGACTCATTTCGATGCAAAGGAGTAGCAGCTCTACTCCGAGCTCCTCACGGATGACTGAGCTCTTCACCCTATCTCTAAGGGAGAAGCCCGCCACCCTTCTGAGGAAGCCCATTTCGGCCGCTTGTACTCGCAACCTAGTTCTTTCGGTCATGACCAGGCCTTCATGACCATAGGTGAGGGTAGGAACAAAAATTGACCGGTAGATCGAGAGCTTTGCCTTCCGGCTCAGCTCTCTTTTCGTGACAACGGTGCGATTAGAGCGAGTGCAATACCGCCCCCGCTGCCCCGATTCTCTGGCCAATCTCCCGCTCCATTGTCCCCTCACTCGTGAACAAGACCCCGAGGTACTTGAACTAGAGCAAACAGTTTCCTTAAAAATGGATGTCCACATATGTGGACAGCAGGACTAAACTGAAATTTGAAATAATACCAAGCTATAGAAATCAGATTTTTCTTTTCGTCAAATTGTTTATTGTGTTTCCAGGAGTGTTGGTAATTCATATTTGCAGAAATTAGCTAAAATAATTCTGATTCAATGTAATATCCACCAACATCCAATCATAGACAATTTAGCCAAATTCAATTTAGCTTTATATAATTCTGAATCTATGTACTGATTATCATTGACACATGCCAAACATGTTGAGTGGTTTAAACATCATCTGCAGCCTGAAACTGAACTTTTGGTCGGATTTTAGGATTGAATGCACTTAGCTGCGGAGAGAGCTATAGGATGTTCCCTTGCTCCCTATTCAGTGAATGACTTAACCTCTAGTGTGCTGTCTGTCTGCACTGGTCTCAGAACAGTTCAAAATGCACCTTATTTTCATCCTAACTCCATATAAAGCCTCTGAAAGCAACATTTTTCAGCTTTTGGATGAACCCATTGACTCTCAATGTAAAAATGCACGGTGAATATAGGAATGCATTTACTAATGTTAATAAATAGAACCACTTGTAAAATGATAACAAAATAAAATATAAATAAAAATAATATTTTAATATATTTTTTAAAACGGCATATCAAACAAAACTAGAGACACTACTCTTTACACCCAAATAGGTTTCAATGAAAAAACTTGTAGCACTTTTGTTGGCTGTGCGCCCGTAGAAGCTTTTGTGTCACGTGACTTGGTGCGGCAGAAGATTAACACTTAAGTGACAGTCTAGAGTCTTGTGAACAGTATTCAGTTAGTTTAATACAATTTTAATGATGTGTCCTGAGTAATATTTCCATATATGTTAGGTGTTCCGGTTACATTGAATACACTAATAAAGGTGTAAAATGTCTCAGCCTGAAATGCTTGGATTTCTGACATTAGAAACCTAAATTAAATTAAACGTGGTCCGTCAGTCAAGGTGAGGTAATGAGGTTCCAATGTGGGATAGTCTGTTCCTGCCAATCTTTATAATGTATTTTTCTATGATGTATAATGTTGGGTGGCACCAATTGTAGGGTTGGTGGTTCAAATCCAGGTCCATACAACTCCACGTGCTGAAGTGTCCTTGGGCAAGACACTGAACCCCAAGTTGCTCCCGATGTCAGGCTAGCTGCCTTGCATGACAGCTCTGCTGCCATTGGTGTATGAATGTGTGTGTGAATGGTTGAATGAGTCAACAGTGTAAAGTGCTTTGAATACCGATAAGGTTAAAAAGGCACTATATAAGTGCAGACCATTTACTAAGGTTTATGTCATTTCAGTGTGATGTTAACAGTTTATAA
Source organism: Moxostoma hubbsi (assembly GCA_032164185.1). Taxonomy (NCBI): domain Eukaryota; kingdom Metazoa; phylum Chordata; class Actinopteri; order Cypriniformes; family Catostomidae; genus Moxostoma; species Moxostoma hubbsi. The sequence goes on along the minus strand of JAVLUX010000020.1, from coordinate 35,828,024 downwards.
TCGTAGATTGTTTTGGGAATCTTTCATAATGTAATACAGGCTTTGCAAGAGGCTGTTATTGAAGGATGGGGTAGTGCAAACTATATTGGACCAGCAGCAAACCCACAGCCTGTGAGAAAGCGGTGTTACTCATTGCATATATGAAGAGAGTGTTTACTGTTTACATAAACATCGGGGTGTGAGCGAGGCGTGAACGGCGCGTAAGCTTGGCGGTCGTGTTGGACGTTCACATTGGCTGCAACTCTTCCACGAGAAACAGCCGGACCGTCCGACTCGGCTACGTGATTCAGTTCGCCAGGCATCCACCCAGGTTCAGCGGTGTCCACTTCACCTCGCTGAAGGGCAAGAACGCCGCTACTTTGCGGGTGGAAACTGCTACCCTCCTACAGAAGGGTGCGATAGAGCCTGTCTCTCCGGCTGAGATGAAGAAGGGGTTTTACAGCCCCTACTTGACAGAATAAAGGCGGTGGGATGCATCTTGTTGATGGAAATGCACCATGACAAAGGCTCTCTGTCAGAAATGAAATGTTCAATGAAATAAAAGAAAAAATGGCAATAATCTGTTATATTATCATCCCTTTGTAATCATGGATTGCGCTCTTTTTTTAACCTTTTTTTGTAGGTTTGATCTTCTCCGGTGGGCACATGTGGCGTCAACAGAGGTGTTTTGCTCTGTCAACACTGAAGAATTTTGGTGTGGGCAAGAAAACTCTAGAAAACTCCATCCTGCAAGAGTGTAACATTGTCTGTGATGCTCTGAAGACTGAACAAGGTCAGTTTCCTAATCACATCTAAAAGGGCTACAGGTACTCTACATGGCCAAAAGTCACATGCTTTCTTGTCCAAGCTTCCCCAGAAAAGACACTTTTATAGTAGTAAGGGAGGTTCATATTAATGCCAGTGGTTTCGAAATTAAGTGTTTAACAAGCACACAAGTATAGTGTTCAGGTGTACACAAACGTCCGGCCATGTAGCATACGCATGTTGAGTACATACTGCCCTCTACAAAGAGTAGGATGTACAGTATGCAACAGTGCTTAGTGACTTTCTTTCATTTCTTTTCCAAGGTTTGCCTTTCAACCCTCATCATATACTGGCCTATGCAGTGGGTAATGTAATATGCAGTCTGGTTTTTGGCTACAAGTTTGATTACGGCAACCATCATTTCCATCAGCTGTTGCAGTATTCAGATGACATCTTCAAGCTCCCTGTCAATAACTGGGGTCGGGTATGATACCAACTTACTATTTTAAATACTAAGGGGCAGATTTACTGAGAATGAATTGCAGCCACTTAAAGCGGCAGTTTTTTGCATGCGCTAACTGCACTCGTTCAGTGCCCGATGTACTAAAGGAGTTATGCAGATCAGGCAACGACACAAACTCACCTACAAAAACGCAGCTGAATGCAAATTGCATGCACAATTCTGATCTTGCAGTCCGATTCTGAGCGCAACATAGACGAGGATGCTGCAGACCGCCATATTTGACCCATCCTGCATGGACTGAACAGCTTCACTTTGATCTAGACTCCTGGATCATCTCTTAAACATGCAGAACGTGTGCTTGATGACACCGCACATCTGGATATAGGTTATAGTGCTCTTCAACATCATTACTGCTGAAATGACAGGTAATTTTGCAGCCTACTTTCAATTGGCGGTAATAGTGTGAAGTAAACAGTGCTGGGCAAATTGTTTTGTAAAGCGCAATCTTTAATTAGCTTAATTTATGTAGAAAGAAGGCGTATTTGAAGGGAAACTAATGACAATGACTTCTTTAAATATTGAAGACGCAATTCCAGTGATGATTGCGCCCGCTAAACCTGATTGCACAACTGTTTAGTAAATCTGCCCCTAAGATTTGCTGTAATTTTCAAAAGCTGCTTTTGCTTTAAAGGGGACATATTATGCAAATTTCACTTTGTGTGTACACAACCACCCAACAATGTTAAAAGTCCACCCATTCCTCTTTCTTACATTTCTATTAATCAAAAACAGTGTGTCAAAATGAACGGTTTTCGTTTCTGCTCTAAAGTGACGTCACGTTAGAACAGGCCTCGCCCACGACTGGTGACGGACTCCACCCTATTATCATAGATCCTCCCCCGAGTGATCTACACACAGTCCGCCATTATTTTCCGCACTGGAGCAGATACAGTGAGAAGAATAATGTCTCAGCTTCATAAGCATCATAAGTGTTCTGTAGTTGGTTGTAAAAGTGAACATGTGTGTCTTCATTTACTCTCCTCATCAGAGCCACTGAAGACGCAGTGGACTGGTAATCTGGAATACCGGCATTTTCCCGGTGGCCCGACGCACTTTGGGGCTGATCAGGGGCGGAATGGTCATCGGGCTGAATGGGCCGCGATAAGCTAAAATGAGCCACTGCGATATGCAGAAAAGGATAGCTTGGGCCAGATGCTTTATAAAATCCCAGGCCGATTTCTCTTCCCAGTCCAGCCCTGCCTAAACTCCGGTATTTACGCTGTCAGTCATATTGGTTCTGATTTGTTGTTGCTGTAGTATCCGAAGAACGAGCTGTAAAGGCACAGCCCTCTTCCAGAAAGGGAGCGGGGAGCAGCAACTCATTTGCATTTAAAGAGACACACACCAAATCATCGTGTTTATGATTCCACCCAAAAAGAGGCATTTATAACTTGGTATATGTAACGAACTGAAACGGGAGAGGATCTATGTGCAGCTTTTATTTTAGCCAAGAACAAGAACACCAGGAATAACAAAATCCACGAGGAATGTAAGGCTAAACAAAAACATGAAATAACTGACAAATGGACAGGAGGGAAACAAGGGCTTAAATACACAAGGGGAAACAAGGAACACCTGGGAAAACAATCAGGGAATGGAACCAATGAGGGGAAAACCAATCAAAAAACAGAACTGCAAAGGACTACAAAAACCAAACTGGAAACAGGAACTAAACAGGAAACTTCAACATAAAAGCACAAAACAAAAGACAACAGAGAACATGACAACTACAAAGGACTACCAAAACCAAACAGGAAACAGGAACTAAATAGGAAACTTCAACATAAAAGCACAAAAACAAAAGACAACAGAGAACATGACAGTATAGTAAATGATCTGTGGGGTATTTTGAGCTGAAACTTCACAGACACATTCTGGGGACACCTGAGACTTATATTACATCTTGTAAAAATAGGTCTCCTTTAAAGTCAACTTGAAATCCATTTTACTTCCGTAATTGAACAAATTTCAAAGTCAAATTAGATTTTCAATAGGGGGGACTTTGATTTTATCCATCGGCAGTGAGAGGAATTCGTGATGTCAGCCGAAAAAGACAGTTTCAGAGGCAGAGCAAGTTATTACAATTTGAAGAAAGGTTAAAATATTTTTTTTTTCTTTAGAATAACATGCACCAGTTATTCATAAGTTCACAATAAGACCAGGAAGATGTATAAAGAACATACATTTTGATTTCATGTTGACTTTAATGAGTGAGAATTATAAAAAAATATTGATTAATGTTTATAATCACTTAGTTGTGCACAGGACATGCACTAAAAATGTATATTTTAAATGTACTAATACACTGAAAAAAATTTGTTTTTGTGGTGAAGTAAATATAGCAGAAAATTTTTGTACATTGAATAAGTTAGTTTAAGATTAACAATTAAAATATTAAATAAATTCAACATTCAAACATGTAAAAATGTATGCTCTAGCTTATAAGTAAATATTATTTATGATCGATAGTTGTCTTTACAATGTGTCATCATGTTTCAGTCCTAAAGTAGAAATCCTTGTCATTTTTATTTGCTAATTTTAATCAATTTCATTGGTAAATCTAATAATATTATAAGTACATTTCACTTAACTTTTCAAAGCTGGTGTTCCCATCATGCACCAGGCTTGAATAACTTTGAGATTGCATTGTTTCACTGTTTGCGATGTAATTATTGTTCATTTTGTCACCGTCATTGTGTTTTGTGCATGAATTGTTGAGGTCTGTGTGCTCTTTATTTTGTTTCTTTCCTCAGTAATGCAAGGGGATGTTGTCTCATACACTACTTGTAGACTACATGTGTGCATTGAGCTTTCCTGAGGCTTCCATATGTAATGTGGTGCATGATTAAACCGGTAATTTCAAGAAAAGTTCAAAATGTAATATGTTAATTTAAATGTTAATAATTTTAAGTGCCATGTACATCAGATTTGTGAGTAAAAGTTACAGTATTTACAAGCATGCTTAAGTTAAATTTACTCACTTTAATCAATACGTCATGATGTGAAATACATTTTACTTAATGTTATACCATTAGGGTTTACTTAGGAAAAACATGTGCAAAAACTTACTAGTAATGTTTTATTTAATTTTTTCAGTGTATCTTAAATGTACAAACATTGGAATTTAATTGGGCAAATTTTAGGGCACACTAAATTGCTCTAGAAAACTACGAAGATTTGTAATAATGAACCATCGTGATAACCATTTTTTCTCTCAACAGCTGTATAACGAGTTTCCCACTCTGATGTCCTTCCTGCCGGGAAAACACCAGACTGCGTTTGCCAACCTCTCTAAGCTGAAGCTCTTTTTTCAGGAGGAAATCAGGAAACACAAGGAGGACAGAAACCCGTCCAATCCCAGAGACTACATTGACTGCTATCTGGATGAAATCGAGAAGGTGACCTTTTCTGGCAGGCCCCAGGCAACAAAGCACCATAAGAGTAGTCCGTTACACTTTTATGCTGTATTCAAAGTCGTCTTAAACTATATGCTAGCTTTGTGTGAGGAACAGGCTGAAATTTAAGCCATTGTAGACTGATAAAATTATAATCTCCCCCTACGCTGAAGCTTGTTTTAGAGCAAAAACTGGATAACGATTGTTCAAAAATTATCTTTTTGTGCTCAAAAGACAGAAGAATTACATATGACTTTGGAATGACACGGGGGGTGAGTAAATATGAATCTTTTCTTCATTCCCAGTGTAAGGATAGTGCAGCCGAGTTCACAGAGGAAAACCTGATTCACTGTGTACTGGATCTGTTCGGAGCAGGCACAGAAAGCACTGCTAAAACTCTCAGCTGGGCGATACTCTACATGGCCAAATATCCAGAAGTGCAAAGTAGAGTGGTTCTTAAATGAGATGCTCATATCTCCTGTTTATGTGTCTACTTGCAAGGTAAATCTATGTTTGTGTCCATAATCATCATGTTTGCTTTGTTACCACAGAGAACGTCCAAGCTGAAATTGATCAGGTGATAGGACAGACACGGCAGCCCTTGATGGAAGACCGAACTAACCTGTCGTACACCTATGCCGTGATCCACGAGATTCAGAGGTTTGCGAATGTTCTTGCCTTTATTCCACCCAGAATAGCCAGCAAAGACACCACAGTGGCAGGATGTCCCATACCAAAGGTGAGAGCTGTGGTTCTCAAGTTAACAAGCATATGGGGGAATCCCACGAAAACTTGTCCAGGTCTGATTTCAGATATTAATAATTTTAAAAAAGTGTGTTTTTCATTGTGACATTATTTTCGTGACAATTGTGTACACACACCTTTTGCCCCATTAGTCTCAATGAATATTCTCATTATTATAATATTTATTTTACTAAATAAAGACAATGATTTTATTAAGCACAAATGCAAATTTGGTAAAACAAATTCTAGAATTATGTATAAATAACTTGCAATTTAAATAATACAATATTTCATTCTTGTTTTACATTACAGTAATAATGAGATTTTTATTTCATTGTTTATATGAGAATTGGGGGGTAAATATCACAGTGGAAATTTTAATGGTCCTGAAACAGGCTTTATTATTATTATTTTATTGCTAAACATAAACATAAGACTTTTTTTCCCTTTTCCTTTTGAAATGTGGCCTGGACATGTTTTTGTGAGATGCAGCCATTTAAATAGAAAACTGTTCTTTTAAATTGTAAAAAAGAGAAATATTGTTTCTGTATTTTGGATCAAATAAATGCAGTCTTGGTGAGCAGAAGAGACTTCTTTTAACAGTAGTCTAGGTCTAAAATGAAGTAAAGTCTTTATGTAAAGAAAATATATAGTCAGATTACTTCTTTTAACTTAAAACTTGATTTTGATCATTAAGTCTCTTCACATTCATCCCTGATTGAGGAGTCTTTTGTCTCTCAGGTGTGAATTACAATCCATATTCATGATCATTCACGCCTCCTCGCATATTATAATATCTTTCAACACTAAATTTGTCTTACAAAAGTTAAATTACTATATTATTTTGTATGAGTGATCAGGATGGTTTTCACATCATTTTGTAGCAAAAACTCTAGGCTACAAGATCCAGTTCTCAAACGTCTTGTGGACAAATATTTAGTATGTGTTATATGGCCTTATTTCAGTGATTTAAAATTTTAGTTTTTTCAAAAACCATGCATAAATGTTTTTTTTTCTCAAAAATACAAACATGTACACACATGTTGCTCACATATTATTGTAGCCCTGTTTTTGCTGAACAGTGTTATCAGACTTTAGCCATTATTATGTTTTTAAGCAACTGAAAAAAGCAAAAATGTCAAGGCATGTCAAAACTTCTCCAGGGCCCAAAATACCCTCAGACCCCAGAGGGTTAATATTATAATATCTGAGCCAGCATTACAAATAAGGAATTATTATTTTATATATATATATTCCTTAAAAACTGAGAGTGCATTAGCATTCTTTGTATGAATGAAGAATGTAAATGTGTAGTATTCTTATAGCTAAATTGTGTAAAAAATGTAAAAAAGCATTAAAATAATTTGCCAATGTGTTGTTTTGTTGACAGGGTGTAATGGTGCTACCAATGCTCAAGCCAATCTTAGAAGACAAGAAAGAGTACAGCACTCCATATGAATTCAATCCTGCACACTTTCTGGATGAAAATGGCAAATTTTTGAAGAGAGACCATTTTATCCCTTTTTCACTAGGTAGGTCATGGTGAGGAATGTCACTGTAAGAATATATTAACTGTAGTGTATCCATGCATCTCTATTATTAAAGCTTACTTTGTTATCAATACTGATCCAGAGCCTGTGATTTGCAGGTAAGAGGATGTGTCCAGGTGAGCAGCTCGCTCGTATGGAGCTCTTCCTCCTCTTCATCTCTATGATGCAGCATTTTACCTTCCTGCCACCTGAGGGACAGACACTGAGTCTGAAAAGAACAGTTGCCATCGCGTCTGCTCCCGAACCTTTCCAGATACGTGCTGTGCCTCGATAGAGCGACATATAGTGTGTCCTTTTTTTTTTAATAACATAAAACAGTCACATTATGAAACTATCTATGAAAATGATATTAGGTTTCAAATCACACTAAGTAGTTATCTGCACTTCCTTGTTAAGGATGCAAATATCAATTAAATATGGAAGTGCAGCTCAAAGTATGGAACATCCATTTTTTTAAATAAGTTGAAAGGAAATGTACTATTTAAATTACATTTGTTGTAATAAAATATATAAAATGTATGAAAATAAACTATTTAAAGAAATTGTATTTCTATTGTATTTTTTTCCTCCCAAAGTGTATAATGATAAAAAAATATGTTAGGGCACAATTCTTCACACTACATGCCACAAATGCTGTCGATTGGCTTTATGAGATGTTTTGAGTAGCTTTTAGCTCGGGAAGCTGTAGTGTCAATGTTTTACCCCCAACATAGGACAAATGATGATGGTGAGAAAATAATGACAGAATTATAATTTTTGGGTGAACTATTCTTTTGAGGAACACATTGTCGGGCCTGGGTAGCTCAGCGAGTATTGACGCTGACTATCACCCCTGGAGTCCTGAGATTGAATCCAGGGTGTGCTGAGTGATTCCAGTCAGGTCTCCTAAGCATCCAAATTGGCCCGGTTGCTAGGGAGGGTAGAGTCACATGGGGTAACCTACTTGTGGTCGCGATTAGTTGTTCTCGTTCTCAATGGGGCGTGTGGTGAGTTGTGTGTGGATCACGGAGAATAGCATGAACCTCCACATGCTGTGAGTCTCTGCGATGTCATGCACAACGAGCCACATGATAAGATACGCCTGAATCCACCACCTGGATTGAGGTGAGTAACCGCGCTACCATGAGGACCTACTAAGTAGTGGGAATTGGGCATTCCAAATTGTCACACACACTTTGGGGCGGCAGTGGCTCAGGTGGTAGAGCGGGTTATCCACTAATCACAGGGTTGGCAGTTCGACTCCACATGCCGAAGTGTCCTTGGGCAAGACACTGAACCCCAAGTTGCTCCCAATGGCAGGCTAACACATTGCATGGCAGCTCTACCGTCATTGGTGTGTGAATGGGTGAATGAGATGCAGTGTAATGCGCTTTAAATACCGCTATGGTTAAAAAGGTGCTATATAAGTGCAGACCATTTACCATTACTCTATGCAAAATATGTTCTCGTAGAGATGTCTGTAATGTTCAGTAACACTTTAGTGTCTGTTACTAAAATAGAAATAATCAATTCACTCCTGTATAACTTTTGTAAAATCTTTATTTGACATTTGTAAGTTTTTGAGCTTCACTAAATAATTAAGCTCAGTGTTAATTTCTGATTCATTGTTGACTTCAGCATCACATTAAAACATAATCATGGCATGATGTCAGTTACTGGCAGGGGCAGTGGTCCGAAGTTGGCTCACAGCGCACCCCTTTCCACTTATTGGACGCTTCCAGGTTAATGACTGAGAAGCAGTCATGCACTTCGTTTCCACTTGGCCGTCTGCATTGGCATTCTTTCTTAACAGCCTTGACGCCATGATCATGGAAGGATGTCAGGAAGTTGCAAGCGCTGTGTCTACAAACCGACTCATGGCATGACTTCTTGAAGCATCCATACACCAGGTGTCCACACGCTCCTCTGCATTTGAAGTCATTCTGGATGACAACAGCCTTGCATCCACAATCACAACATGCTGCGACACAGTTGCAATAGTAACTGCAAGGATTACTGCAAACAGGACTGCAACCTGCCACTTTCCCGCAATCGCTCGACGGCAGTTTATTGGCTGGGAAACGGCCAACGTTGCAACTGTTGTCGATTGCTGACTTTACAGAAGGCATATTGTGAGCTGGCAAAAAGAAAGAAGGCGTTAGAGAGAGACAGTGAGAATCATTTATTTATTTGGGGTTCTTGTAGCTCAACTGGTAGAGCATGGCGGGTCCCTCTTTTTCGGCTCTTTATTGAAGTACTAACATTAAAATCCAATACCATTTATGTATTGTGTAACTACAAGTTGTTATGCAAAATTCTCACAAGATTCACATTTGCTGCTACTAAGGATGAAGTATGGGTAGGTTTTGGGGGTAGATACTGTAAGTAGGGTCAGGGTTAGGGGTTAGAGTTAATGTTAAAGTTGGGGAAGGGTTAGGTTTAGGGTTTAAGGTTTAGGGTTTAGGGTAAGAGTTAAGTTTAGGTTTAGGGGTAAGGTTAACAGTGCATGTACAGATGTAATTAAATGCAGGTACTTTAAATGTAAGTAAAATGCAACAGCACATATATCCATATCAAATGCTTACATAGTAGTTAAAGACACTTAATATAAAGTGGGTCCGCATGATGCTTGTAATGCCAAGATCATGGGTTTGATTCCCAGGGAACACACAAACTGGAGGAACTGAATGTAAATCACTTTGGATAAAAATGATTGCCAAAAGCGTAAATGTATTTGTATAGCACTTTTCCCAATGCACATATTTTCGAAGCAAAAAAGATAAAGACATGTTTTCTGAAAGCAGTGATAATTGTCAAATAAAGCAAGATATGAAGTGAAAGTAAGTATGTTACTTACACATTTTCAGTCCTTTGTCCTAAGTGGTTTTAAATTATGATTCGTCTCTGTTCTTGTCCTCGGAGGAAGTCTTCTTTCGCTCTGATGTGTCTGAACTGAGCAGGACAGTATATATTCACTTCTGCATCTCCACCCCATCCACAGCTCATTGATAAAGAGTGTGAAGAATTTCCTGTCTAATGAAAGAGAGAGTTTGGTGTTTAGGATGAGTACCACAAGTTAATTGTTAGAGCTTTCATAAAAATACTGCATCAGTTCAATCTTTACAGTGCTACATCAGTGATCGTGAGTGTTTGTCATTTTAGTAATGATGGGAGAGGACTGGATGTTTAATTAGAAGTAATGATAGTATAGCATATAAATGTTAAGTGTAATCATAAATTCAGTAGTGTAATTCAGTAAAAAACACTTATATTTATAATTCAAACTATAGGGTTCAATGAGGCTAAAGACCCCCTGTGGTTTAAAGTTCTCTTTGGTTTTATTTTCTCCTTAAACTCTAAATAGAAACAAAAACTACCACAGCACTTTCCCAAACACCTGTTTGTTACTATGTATTGCTATATGTTCCTGATTTATGAGGTCATTGCGTACAAAAGTCCAATGGTTGATTTCGAAGTAATTTAATCTAACATTTATTACCTTTCAAATGTTGCAGCTAATGAGAATCCCGAAAATGTTCACATTTATTTTGAGCCAAAATACGTTTTTGTCTTTTTCAGTTTTGTTCAAGGTGATTAAATCAAACGTTTTAAAAAAAAATCCAATAAATGAAAGGAGAGTTTTGGGGGTAAAAAAGCTCCCCCTGTTGCAGGGGCTAAAAGCCCCCCATAAAAAGAATAGATGTGTTATGAATAATGTTCAAAGTGGGCTCATTTTGACTGATCCAATCACAATGCAGGTTCATTTGTTTATATAATACTGTACTTGAGATGTTATGAAATGCCAACTGTGATTGAAATGGGACACCCTTATCTTAATTTGTTACTTTTAAAAAAGTATTCTGTGGTCTCAAAATTATATATATATATATATATATATATATATATATATATATATATATATATATATATATATATATATATATATATATATATATAAAACCTTCTGTTTTATTTATTATTATAAAATGACATTGCTCTATCAATTTTCAATGAAAATGCCACCAGAAAATCAAGCACATTTCTCTCTTGAACTCTACATGTGACAATCATTATATTACTTATATGCAGACAATGTGGGGATTTGGTGTGTCTTTATTTATACTTAATGATTGTTTCAGTGATATACATTACTGGACATAGTTGGCCCTTTTGCCTGAAGACTGAATCATTCAGTGCAGTGGTTTGCTACAAATTCCATCTTTATTACCTTGATGTTGTTGTTTGTCCTGAAGTAAACAAGTGTTGGAATTGATGGCAATTAAACATGTTGCATGATTACATGATAGATGAAGCACAATTAATGAGCAAGTAGAGTCAAGCATGACTAGTGCAGCAACTGCATACAGCTTAATATATATTATAATAATACATTGATTACTGTGTGTGCACTGAATAAGTGTCTGTCAAAAATAAACAATGATGCACTATCATTCACAGGTTTGGATGGATGGATGGATGGATGGATGGATGGATAGATAGATAGATAGATAGATAAAAGCCATTCAAACATGTTCTCTCAAGGTCACATGTCACTTTAATCTTTGAGAGTGATTATGTGAACAGATATGTCTTTCTATCTGTAAAGGAGGGACTCTGAGATGTGGCTCAAGCTCCCCCTCCCTAATTATTCATAGACAATTAAAGGTTTTACATTCTTCATCTACTGTATGAGATGTGAATGGGGTGGAGAAACAGAGGTGAATATATATCGGTCGGCTCTAGAGGGAAACATCAGAGCGACAGAAGAGCTGCTTCAAGCAAGACTCACTCGGAGAACAAATCAGGACAAAGGACTCAAAACATGTAAGTATTAAACTCAGGCATTATTTTCAAATAGCACTTAAAAAGAATATTCATATATCAAATTAAAACTCTCATGCTTGGGAATAAGACTGTACAGTTTATGTGTTGCCTTAATACCACAGTTCAAATAATTTCAGAAAAATCACAAGGTGAAATATTTGTGACATAAACATTATTTTATGCGCTGATCACTGCTGCTATAAGCCCTAAATAGCTAAAAAAAAACAGCTAAAAACTTGATATCTTAGGAAGTTTTCTACAAAATTAGCTATTTTTTACTTATCTATCAGCGTGCTTGTTTGAATAATCCAATGTTGACATTTGATTATGAAATCAAAAAGAAAAATCTCAGCTTTCTAATGTCACCTAGGCTGATCTTCTAGTCAAGTCAAGTCAAGTCAAGTCAATTTTATTTGTATAGCGCCTTTCACAACACACATCGTTTCAAAGCAGCTTTACAGAAGTTCAGCATTAACAGACGATAAAAATGTAATGTCTATAAAGTCGATAAATCATCATCCTTGTGCAGGGCTCCAAACTGCGACTAAAAATGGTCGCATTTGTGACCAAATAAATTTATTTGTGAGTGTAATTTCTGTCAAGGTCGCCATTGGCGACAGTAAAAGTTTACTCCCTTTTGATTTTAAAATTTGCATTACATTTCCCGAGATACATAACAAAAGTTTATATCAAAGAAATAGCGGGGAAAACGGAGTTCATTGCAGGAACTAACAATTTCAAAAAAGAGACTGTTAGAAAACACGGTGACAGTAACAAGCATAAAAATGCACGTGATCACATAATTGCGAAGAATGCTCCACAGACTACACTGTTAGCGAGCTGCGGGACGAAAAGGAATGGATGGAGTTAAAAAAATTTAAAATATTTGGCGCCTGTTTTTCCCCCTGTAGGAGCCATTGGCTCCTTAATTGATTTTTTTTTTTTTTTTTGAAAAAGATGAGATGTTCAATGAAACAAGGGGGGTGGTGCATGAACTGAAAATTAGACTGAATGTCTATGGACGAGCACATCTGTGAGGGCTAAAATGCATTAGATTGCCACCTATATTTCAGATCTGCACATTGTGATGGAAGGTGATAGAGGAAAAATAAACATTTCTACTACTTGCTGCCATCTAGTGGAATAAAATAAGACTTTTTGGAGGGAGATAGAGCAAACAGAACCCGAATTACCTGCTTACAACATTAGGACAAAAACATACCACTAATAAGAAACAAACAGACAGTCCCGTCCCAAACTAACACCATTGGTTAAGTCAATGTTGCTGTGTCAGTCTGGTCAGGATGTTCAAATAAAACGAGCAATATTTGATAGTGTCTCAAAGCCACAACCTAGGAATTAACCTATGGATGGCTTATTTTTAGTCATCCTAGCATATAAAGCTGGGATAGGAGAAAGTATTTAAAAACCCCTTGTGGGAGATAAAGCCCAAAATTACTGTTTTGTGCCGCTCATTCGCTAAGAATATTTCTATAACTCCTTATTTTTATTTCTTGCAGCTTACAATATGCCTTGTGACAAGTCCGTGGATATGTGTTGCCCTATCGGACGCTTTGCAGCCATTCATGTGAAGTCAGACGACTGCAGGAATGTGGCATGTTGCGTGCCGGTTTGCAATAACCCATGCAATTACATCTCACCATTCCATAGTTGTGACTACAAGAGTATGGCATGCTGCGTGCATGCTTGCATTAACCCTTGTAACAACGTTCTACCATGCCTTCATTATGAGAATGATTGCAGGAAAGTTGCATGCACCATGCCAGTTTGCGATGACCCTTGCAACGTCGTCCCACCATGCCTTGATTGTGAGGACGATTGCGGGAAATTCACAAGATTCGTATCGGTTAGTGATAAGTCTTGCACTAACCCTTGCAACGATGCCAAACCATGTCTTGACAAAAAGGATGTTAACATCCATGATATTATAGATGACCACAAAAGCATGCGACCATGTGGACGCAAGATGATCGGGCGATTTCCAGTGATTGAAAAGGATCCTGAAGATTTGAAAGGGGCGTGCCATGGGCCGGTTTGTGAGCCCAGCTCTTGCAAATACCTGACATCATGCCATGATGATGACATCAAGAATGTTGTCATCAACAACATAACAGGTGATTGTAAAGGAATGCAACCAAGCAGAAACAAGGTGATTGGACGCTTTCCAGTGGTTAACCTGGATCCTGAAGAGGTGTGCCGTGAGCCAGTTCGTGATCACTGCACATACAACTGATATTATTATGAGATAATGTTGGATTATGATGTTTGCACTACTAAGGTTCTTTATCCAGATGAATGAGGCAGAAAGATATTGTTGGGCTTGATTTCACTAAAAATGTATGCTAAAAGTGCAAAGAAACAATACATGAAAATAAAGATGTTTAAAAGAATATTTGTGTTGATGTATTTCTTCCACAGAAACAGCAAACTTTATGGCATACAAAATGTGACAAATGTAGTAAATGGTAATATAATAATTGATAATGGTAAATCACATAATAATGATGATCTATTAATCAAACGTATAACCATTGCATCTGTTATTCATAAAATAATGATTATTACTTATCCAAAGTATAACCATTACCCTCAAGTTTTTACCTTTAGATGATCATTCACTCACATTTATCATTTACCGAAATATGGCCATCTAATTTTCATAGCCACAAGGTGATAATACAACAAGTGATAATTCAGTGGTTGATGATAACAGAGACGGGACAACGGCTTGATGGTTAAATGTGAGTGAATCATCATCTAAGAGAAAAACTTGAGGGTAATGGTTATACTTTGGATAAGTAATAATCCTCATTAGATGAATAACAAAGGTAATGGTTATACATTTGGTAAATATATATATATATATATATATATATATATATATATATATATATAAGCAATATCACATGAGCAAGAGTGTGATATGGCACTACATCAGCATAGAGCCAAGGGTCGAGTGTCGTATTTAATCACAGCCGTGCTGATGTAGGGCCATATCGCACAATTGCGAGTGTGATATTGCTTATATACAACAGTTCAATGAACAAGTACATTTTAAAAAATTAGGTAAAACTGAGTACAGTCATAAAAACCCATTTGTGCATGGAACTACTTTATTACGCGACCAATCAGAATCTGCTGTTGCTGGTTCAAAACAAATGATGCGTCCAAACCTCCATTAGTAATTCAAAGTTCACTTCAGAAATAGTATCACAGCTTGTGCTGTTTCAAACAAGTTATTGGATAAACAAGGATGGATTGATGGGTGTGTGTGTGTGTCTACATCTCTCTCTCTCTTCAGAACACCAAATTCAATATTGTAAAATTCAAACCGCAGAAATTCAAATCTACAGAAAGTGGGTCAGAGGTCAAGCTTCCGTGTTCCGCAGGGAAGAGTAGAGGGTCTCGGAAAAGTCCAATGGAGCATTTTGGCCAATTACAGGTCGAGGTGCAATAATTCTCTGGCACGAGCGTGATTCAAAAGGTCCCATTCTGACCATGAAGTGGTTCTTAAACGTTTATGATTTATATTTTTATGGTTAGCACGTTAGCACATTCTCAGCACATGAGACATTTGTCTGAGCGGCCTCTGGTATTTGTTTAGAATTTAGAACCAAAAATTTGCTGTTTGAAAATACATATTTATAAAATTGTGCCATTAAAAAAAACTATTCAATTTGGTTAAATATGAAATGTCCAGGATTGGAGTTTAAAAAATTCAAATTCAAACCTATTTAAAATACAACATAATATTTCATTTGGCAAAATCACACTTAATAATTCAAATTCAAAAGTCTATAATTCAAATTTACATGATTCAAATTCAAATTGTTTTGTCATAATCCTGGCTCCATAAGTGTACACCTTTGTATGAAATCTGCAGTTTTTTGGCAATTTCAAGCATTGTCATTCCTCAAAACAATGATTGACTGACGAGTTTCTAGAGAAAGTTGTTTCTTTTTTGCAATTTTTTCCTAATATTGATCTTAAGGCATGCCAGTCTATTGCATACTGTGACAACTCAAAAACAAAAACAAAGACAATGTTAAGCTTCATTTAACGAACCAAATATCTTTCAGCTGTGTTTGATATAATGGCAAGGGATTTTCTAGTATCAAATTAGTAATTTAGCATGATTGCTCAAGGATAAGGTGTTGGAGTGATGCTGCGGTCTAGATTTGATCAAATTACTTTTTTCAAATAGTGATGCTGCTGTTTTTTACATCAGTAAAACATTTAAATCCCAACCAAAGTTTTCACACACACCGACACCAAAGGGCCTGTCAGCCCTGCGTCTCTCCCTCCCTCTCTCCATCAAAGGATTTATATTATCAAGCAGCCAATAAGTAATGACATAAAATCTTCATAACCACACCCCAAAACATGCTAAAAATGTGCTAGCATCATGTTAACACATGTTGGCATCGCCTAGCAAAGTGCTAAAACATGCTAAAAATGTACTAGCATCATGCTAACACATGTTGGCATCGCCTACGAAGTGCTAAAACATGCTAAAAACATGCTAGCATCATGCTAACACATGCTGGCATCGCCTAGCGAAGTGTTAAAACATGCTAAAAACGTGCTAACATCATTCTAACACATGCTGGCATCGCCTAGCGAAGTGCTAAAACATGCTAAAAACGTGCTAGCATCATGCTAACACATGTTGGCATCGCCTAGCGAAGTGTTGAAACATGCTAAAAATATACTAGCATCATGCTTACACATGCTGGCATCGCCTAGCGAAGTGTTAAAATATGTTAAAAACGTTCTAACATCATGCTAACACATGTTAGTATCGCCTAGCGAAGTGTTAAAACATGCTAAAAACATGCTAGCATCATGCTAACACATTGCTAGCATCGCCTAGCGAAGTGTTAAAACATGTTAAAAACGTGCTAGCATCGCTTAGTGAATTGCTACAACATGCTAAAAACGTGTTAGCAACATGCTAGGATTGCCTAGAGAAGTGTTAAAACATTCTAAAAATGTGCTAGCATCATGCTAACACAAACATAACACCTACATGCTACCATCATGAAAAACACATGCTAGCAACATTCTATGACCATTATTTTAGTATTTAGCAACAAGTTATTTGATGAGTTTTGCCACGGCAAGCACCACTCACATATTCTTCAGGAAATGTACCTATCTAGAACCCCACACAGCCAACGAGTGACACTCCATCTGAAATGATTGAGCTCTGGTTTGTCATCTGTTGTTTGCAAGATGCAGTGAAAAGGTGGCTTCAGTCCAATAAGAATTGTTATAAGAAGCCCAAAAGTGTAAGGATTAAAAAGTACTATTTTTCTTTGGAAATGTAATTAAGTAGAAGTTTTCCATTTAAACTTCACTGAAGTAAAGAACATATACAAATAATACTTAAGCGTAAAACATTACGTTGTCTATGACAGCTAGAAATAGATCCACATTAATTAACAGCTATTTCACTTTAAACAGTCATTTACTAATGCAATTAACAGTAGCATGCCTGCCAAAATGCAATTATATTACTTATATGCAAACAATGTAGTGATGCAGTACTGCTTGTTAAAGTAATTACTGTATCAGTGAGACACTGTATTGACAATGAATGCAATTTACTACACATTTCATCTTTATGACTGGTTTCAGCTCAAAGACATTGAGACAAATGATTTGTTGAATGAAAATGACAGTGTGCCTGATTGGCTGAGTCAGACATAAAAGGCTTATCATTAATACTGTGCATAGCTCTCCATTCCTTTGTGTGGTCATATAAAGTATTTTAGTCCAAAACAAGCTGCTGAATGCTGCTGTGATGTCAAGCATATATGTAAGCTAGTTTGATTTATGCCAGAGAAGTATGAGTTTAACAAATCTGACAGTCATCTTGAAGCCTTATACAATGGTGAGTCTGGTCACCAAACCAGTTCTCAACTGGTTTTGCTTCAGGACCCAGAGTTTACAATGGACATAACCCAACACTATACCAAATTTGTTTACAAAAGTCAAAGTCTTACAAAAGTTACAGAAAATGTTGTTAAAATCAAACATTGAAATGTATTCTTAATATTTCTTAATCCAATAATTCACTGCACACTTCACAAACTATGTTTATTCTTGTTGCAAGTGAACCCGTATTTAAGATAGTTTGGGTCGTATTTTAACTTAAATAGTTATGTTCATGGTTTTCAATGATATCACAGCCTGTCCATGTTAGCATGTCTAATTAGACCAGCTTCGATATGGATTTTTTATAAGGATTTCTGAAATATTCCAAAGGAAATACAAGTTGTATTTAAATTGGACGCAAACAATTCAAATGCAATCTCATATATTTGCATTCACATTTCTTCATTGCCAAAATTCCACTGGATACACAAAAATTGCAATTGAATTTCTAATGTCTTACGACTGATGACCCTGTCATATTAAAACAGTAGTAGTTATTATTCCATTTGTGATTTCCCTCCTCAAGCGTTTCGCCGCTAAAATATGGGACAATTGGAGGCCTGTTTTGGGACGTCTTCATTTTGGCCAAAATACTGAACGTCCTGGCTAATATGGGACAGTTGGCAAACCTAGCCCTAACTAGAGAATGGGGAAATGATCTGACCAGATCCATTTAGCCATCAACTGTAGATGCTTTCTGATGTTTTCATCTAAACTAACAGATCAACCGGTTTTGCACTTGTCACTAAGTCATGGCAATTATGAGAATAGTTCTGAATTATATATATAATTATGTTTGTGCATCATTTATCTGGATTGTGCCTGCCAATGGGTGTGCTTGAGTGTTCAAATGAAAACTTTTGATGCATGTGTTTTCATGGCCCAAAATGCCCATTTGTTTCTTTACCTTAAAGGTGATCTGTGTCATTTACTCAATGTTAAAATGCTTTCTCCTGTCCCAGCTTAATTTGGAGAGACACCAATAAATAACCCATATGCTGATTTCCTCGAAGAGTGTAAACACTGTAGCTCTGTGACATGTGACAGCAATATTGTCTTAACCAATGGTGTGAGTTTGCAGTGGGACTATCTTTTCATTCAACCAATGCTTAATTGTTTAGGAAACCTGTTTTATAACTAATTACGTTGACTTGACAAAACAATTTTGGTTAAGGTTTTTTTTTAAATATTATTATTCCTAAACCGAGACCAAAATGTCTAACACTAGATCACTAGCTCCTAGAGCTTTCAACCTACATCCACCAAACTTGGCACACACCTTCAGACTGTTCTGGAATACTGTGCTATGTCTTTACTAACCGATTGGACTTACGGTTTCTGCACAGCGGACAATCAAAAATTGGAAAAATCTCCTAGACTTAAACTGATGGAATGTTCAGATAGGCCAAAGGAATGTTCTTTAATTCAAACTTGAATTGTCAAAAAATTCAAATGTAAACAAACCTTCAAAAGTCCTTTCTGCTTTAAGTCTCTCTTATTTTTGCAGTTCTCTTTGATGACTCTAGTGGTAAAGAACTTACACACGTCACTTCTAAAAATAACATGCCCTGCTTTTTATACAAATCCAACACGACAGCTCAGTTTTTCAAAGTAATTACAGCAAGAGTTCAGTTAATTAGTTAATATGTTTAAATAATTATCTAAATGAAGCAGACCTTCACGTCACTATTGTGCTTTGCAGGCATTACTTCCCATTACACCACTTAAGTGACACTGTATAAGATGTATTACTGATGCATCATGTAAACATCATTTAAGGGAAATTCTTGACACTCTTTGTCTATGAGCTGTGGATGGGGTGGAGATGGAGAACAGGTAAATATATTGGGCTGCTAAGGAGAGAAACTTCAGAGCAAAAGAAGAGTTGCATTGAGAATTTTCACCTGGGCAATTAATTCAGTTTCTTTGGACACCATTACTGTTATCAAACAGGGACGAGACATTCTTCGAACACGTTTAGAGACAGGAACTGTGAACATGTAAGTACTCTCAAAGACAACTAAATTTTAAATTATTGAGATCTGGTTTTATTTTGCACGTTATCCAGATTTTGGAGGCTGTTTTTGTTAAGGTGTTGGAAAGAACCCCAGAAACATATTTACTTGTGCTAGCTAGGGTAATCAAAGGCTACTATTGCCCTTATTTAGGGATCAGAAAAAACCCTAACCCTGTAGTACCATTGCGATTATATTTTTGCTCTTAAAAGTTTAAGGGGTGGGTTGATAACATGAAGCAATGGCCTGAGGTTAGCGACACTTATTTCATTAACTACTTTGAGTTGTTATGACAGTCAACAACTGCACAAGTTAAGTCTGAACAAATTTTTACACCAACTGACACCTAAAATGGATGTTGTTCTCCATTTGGATCACTCGATTTGGTAGTTTTTACATTACTTCTAACGGAGACCGGAACCAGATTTCCTAAACAGTTTAGCGGCAATCAGAATCATCATGGCGCCACCCAGCGGATTGTAAAGGACGCCAGTGTCTCTAAACGCATTTAAAAAAGTTACATTTTTTTAACATTGAGACAACATCCAAAAAAAGTGGTGCTCATGCATTAGATGCCGAAAAAACTTTGAGACATGGAGCAATGGTCAATGTCATCTGTTTAGTGCATGTTTGCTTAGAAAAATTATTTAAAAACCATGCAAATATGCAAAAACCTTATTTGTGTACAGTACAACCTTCATGACATTTATGCATTAGGCAGACATTTACATTTATGCATTTGGCCAACACTTTAATCCAAAGCGACTATCAGTACACTTATTACAGGGACAATCCCCCCGGAGCAACCTGGAGTTAAGTGTCTTGCTCAAGGACACAATGGTGGTGGCTGTGGGGATCAAACCAGCAACCTTCTGCTTACCAGTTCAGTGCTTTACACCACAACGCCACCACCACTCCGTACACCACTCGTGAAATACAACAGTATGCTACCGTTAAGCTGATAACTTTGAAAGTTGTCATTAAGGAATATTGTGTGTGATACTACATTTGCACGCTGATCATGTTGTACTGTTTCTCTCTCTCTTTCTCTCAGGGAATCACATATAGAAGTGAATGGTAAGAGCACATCTACAGACTGCACTCTTATGACCAGAAAAATATCCTTGTCTACGTCTAATCATTAATCAATTTTTGCCAAAATCAAAACTGTTTCAGCTGCGACACTGCAGGTACGATCAGTTGATCTCTTGAAGTCCAGGAAAGGACAAAATCGTCTGGATCACCGCACAGATCGTTTCACCAGCGATAACCTCATCGTCCGTAGAGGACAGTGTTTTCACATGTGGATTGAGCTATCCCAACCATTTAATCCAACGACTGACCAACTTCACCTAGAGCTGAGACTCGGTCAGTGCTTATTTTTTGTTTCCATCTTGTTAGCCACCATGGCCCTGTTTGCTTGCACCTGGTATCAACATCCGATTCAGATGATCTGATCACGGTCAGCTGAGACAGATCACTGTTTACAATTTGCCCTTACATGTCCTGTATTTGCACAATCTACCACCAGTGACATTTTGGGCAGAATGCTCATTGTTGTTTTTATTGAGATGCTGTATTAATGGGAAAGTGAACATTTGGTCAACATATCACATATCAGTCATTTCTTGCTCTTCTATGTGTGCTTTGCAGGTAGCATCTTGCCAGTGCACAAGGGCAGTCTTTTGATTGTTCCATTAGTTACGGAATTCAGGAAGGATTCCTGGGAAACAAAGATTGTCGAAAAGGCAGAAAACAGAATCAAACTGTCGGTTTACTCCCTTCCAACTGCTTGTATTGGAAAATACAAACTCACTGTCGTAACAAACTGCCCGCGGGGAAAGGCAACTTCTCCGTACATGCCCGACAATGACATTTACATGCTGTTCAACCCCTGGTGTAGAGGTACGTTTGAAGTTGAAGATAATAAGATGGACATAATGGGTGGTTAAATCACATTGTGAACTGCCTATGGAGGTTGATATAATGCTGTATACAAAGTTTACACAATTGCAGAGAATTAATGCACAAATACATTTTACACTTCATGTGTTCAAAATAAAAGTTAAATCAAAACAGAAAATATTTCTCATTAATTGACGGTGCTGATGGAACTTATTGTATAATACAATAACAAGAATGTCTTGCAAATCTTATTCAAGAAAATAAAGTATAATGTTGTCTTATAATACATGAAATCCCACAATGAAATGAAATACATAAGGATACATGTTTCATATGGCATTTGTTGTCAACGGGTTTGTTGTCTGTTTGTTTAATGGACACCTTTTTCGCTGAAGATGTCTCGCTTACTGATAGTGGCACCTGGTGGCCGAGGTTGGTATCGCATGCTAATTGTTAGCTTGCAAGAAAAAAGCTAAATCTAATGTGTTGCGTCTTGAGGAGGATTTTATTTATTTTTTCCAGAGAAAACAAACATTTTCAGAAAAAATAAATAATAATAATTCAGAGAGAAAAAATAAATAAATAAATAAAATAAAAAATCAGGAAACAAACAAACATTTTTGCCCAGAAAATAATAATAATAATAATAATAATTTTCAGAGATTTTATTTTTTATTTTTTTTTTTATTTTTTTGGACATAGTGGGTGGCCAGATGCCACCTCAGGCAACTGCCCATGTTGCCCTGCATAAATCCAATACACATAAATTACATTCTCTCTCTCTCTCTCTCTCTCTCTCTCTCTCTCTCTCTCTCTCTCTCTCTCTCTCTCTCTCTCTCTCTCTCTCTCTCTCTCTCTCTCTCTACTAGATGACTCTGTGTACATGGATGACAATGCGCAGAGCCTTGAGTATGTGCTGAATGACATGGGCAGAATGTACTATGGAACGAAGCAACAGATCGGTTGCAGAACATGGAACTTTGGCCAAGTAAGAGCCACATTTCCTTCATATATGGCAGAAAAAGAAAAAAAATATTTCTCATGTTAAATCACAAAAGTATAAGACTACATTTGTGAAACGTCCTTTACTGCAGGGGCCATATCTAGAGGGGTGCTGGGGTGGGCTTTGAATTTTTGTCAAAGCAACATTGGCATCTGCCTAATTTGACTAGCTTCTACCTAGTGGTGATTTTTTGTCAACTGAAACAAACAAAGTTTAATTGACTGCACAGTCTTTGACGTCAACAACAAAATTTATCCGAAGCATTTTCTCATCCGGTTTAAATGTTTGTATTATTATTTATTATGTTGCTATCCTAACTATGCACAGATATATGTTCAGTTGCCTTTTATAATTTGCATGTAGGATTGATTTTTCCTTGCT